>CATIWQ010039840.1:0-37731 GCA_949673415.1 Euphorbia schlechtendalii
ATACTCGTATGTATGTATGTATGTATGTATGTATGTATGTATGTATGTATGTATGTTTGTATATATATATAGGAAAAGAAAAGAGATTTAAGGATCAACGGAGTTTTTTAACCCCTTGACTTTATATTCATGGATGAAATCTAACTTAACAACTTCTTGGATGCAAGCATCAATCAAGTCAAGTTTCATGCATATATCATCATTCACTGGATATTTATCAACCTTATCCATGTTAAATTCAACAGTATCGTCACCTATCATTAACTTAATTTTGCCTTTTGACAAACGAAGAGTTGCATCACTTCATTTTGATTGGATGCAAAGATTCATCCTCATCCACAATGGAAAGGCAACTTTTCATGATTGGTTGACTTCCAAAGGGTGTCTTTTCGGTTGGTAGTTAATGGCGATTGATCATTGTTATCTTGCGATTGGTAGTTGAAAAGAGATAACCATAACCGTCACAAGTCGCGACCGCGAATCACAAGTCAAGACAGCGAATCATATGTCATGATTGTAAACATTGGTTGGTAGTTTTCTATTCATGAAGAGTGACAAGTTGCGACCGCGAATAGGTGTCATGATCGTGAAATGCTATTTCTTCATGATTCTTCTTTGCAACTTTACCAATTTTTGACAACTTCGATCCTAAGCCAAATCGTTGTGTTCCACACATCTTTTTGCACCTTTTTCACTCTTTTCCATAGAATTCCAATTTTGTTCATTTTATTCCCAAGATTTTCCTAGTACATGAATTTGCATAAAAAACAACTACATACCATGTGAAATCTTTTATATAAAGTATAAAATTTAACAAAACCATATCGTTTTATGATTGAAAATGTCATTTTAATAAGTGTAAATATACACTTATCAATAAATACCCGAGGGATTTTTATGACATAGTCAATTTCTTGTATGGGAATTGGATTCCGCATATGGTTTTACAAACGTGTTTTAAATTGTTAAATTAAAACATATAGACATAGGTGCAAGAACTTCAAACATGGACCTTGTATAAGATAGTCGACTGATTAAACCTACACCTATTATACAAGATAGTGTAAGCATGGAACAGCCTATTATAACATTGACATTGCATAGGTTAGGTCGAGCTCCAATTGCTCCCGAGTGATACGGGTTTCTCATCACTGATGATAAACATCTCTTCCTTATAGAAGATGATGAGCCCAGGACTTACAAGGAAGCAATGGAAGGATCAGGATTTGATAAATGCCTTTCAACAATGAGATCAGAGATGGCTCCATGTACAAAAATCAGGTTTTGAGCTTGATTGATGCTCCAAGTGGGATTAAGCCCATAGAATGCAGGTGGGTTTTCATGAAGAAAACCGACATGGACGGTAACATAGTTACCTATAAAGCAATGTTGGTTGCAAAAGGGTATAGTAAAAAAGAAGGCATTGACTATGATGAGACCTTTTCACTAGTGGCTATGTTAAAGTCTATTAGGATACTCCTTGCCATCGCCACTCATTATGATTATGAGATTTGGCAGATGGATGTGAAGATATCATTTCTTAATGGGAATCTGGACAGGGATGTGTATATGGTACAACTCGAGGGTTTCACATCCGAGGATGACTCTAAGGTATGCAAGTTGTAAAAGTCCATTTATGGACTTAAGCAAGCATCTAGGAGTTGGTATATTAGGTTCGATAAGATAATCCGAGAAATTGGTTTTGTATCGAACACTAATGAGACTTGTGTATATAAGAAGGATAGTCGGAGTGCGATTATTTTCCTTATATTGTATGTCGATAACATATTATTAATAGGAAATGATATTCCTTTTCTTCAGACGGTTAAGACATGGTTGTCAAAGAAGTTCTCTATGAAAGACCTTAGAAAAGCAAATTTTATACTTGGTATTAAGATTTACCGAGATAGATCCAAAAGGTTGCTAGGTCTTTCACAAAGTACATACATAGATAAGATTTTGGCTAGATTAACCTTGAGCAGTCAAGAAAGGGTTATCTCCCAATATCTCACAGGATTAACCTTTCTAAATCGAGTTTCCGAGAATACAAGAGGAGAGATTGCACATGAATGGAATATCCTATGCCTCAGTGGTATGCTATGGTATGCACTCAGCCTGATGTCTCACATTCATTGAGCATCACTCTTGGTCCTATAGATGGCTTGTAAATAACCGCAGAGGGGGGGTGAATGCGAATCTTGGTTACTTTTGTAAGTTTTACGAAATTCTATTTCACCAAGTTAAGTTTTTATATGCATGGTGAGTATGCATGGTGAGTTATGATATAAAAATAGAATAAACTGCTCAACTTGGCTTGCACAGTTTATCTAAAATCTATTGTTGAGTGCTCGACTCAGCAAAAATTGGTTTTTCAAGCAAAATGAATAACCGAAGAGAGATGATGAATGAGCAAAATGAAGTAAAAGCTAAGAGTGTAAGCTTAAAACTTCAACACCAGAATTTTTATCCTGGTTCAGCCTTGAGCCTACCTCTAGTCCCCTAGTACCTTTTCCAAGCTTTAATCCACTAGTATTTGTTCCTTACTTAGGCGGAGTAGCCTTTACAGTGGGTTGACATAGTTTTACAAAAAGTACCTTATTTCCTAACTGCCACTCAACTCAATTTGGGTACCCTTCCCAAACTAATACTCAGATTTGATTGAAAAGATTGTGAACTGAATTCAACTTATAGAAATGTTGAATCCTTATAATGTTAAATCTATGTAAATCTCTCTATTACAAATAGATTTTGGAATTTGATGTTTGTTGATTGCTTGAGTTTGGAATTTCTTGAAGCTGGGAGTAATTTTGTAGAGTTTCATCTTTGTAAGAAATTTGAGGTGATTCACCAAGTTTGAATGTCTACTTTAGTCCTCTATTTATAGTTGAAGCTCTGAGAAGTAGCCATTGCAAACTTTTCAAGGTCGTTGATCTTCGATTTCTCTTCTCTTCATATCATTTGAATCTTCTCGTTGAAGATAGATTCTAGGACGTTTAGAGATAGAAATTTGAATATTGAGGGGTGATAAAATTCTGTTAACCGAATCTCATTTTATCTTCAAGCAATTCGATTGAGAGAGGCACACGGTATTGCAACGTGGAATCTTCAGATTGATTGAATTGCTGATGTTGGCAGAGACGCGCAGAGACACTGGAAACCGACGCATGTTAGATGATTCCTTTTGGTCTTGGATTTTAGTGAGGGAATCCCGAAATTTCGTACTTACACTTTTTATCTTGTGAGGACTACTGGAAATCTTCCCTAATTTCAGCGCTATTATTCTTGAAAAATATCTAAGGAATATTCCATTTCTCACAGAATATGTTAGTAGCACATGTGTCATTCAATATCATAGAAATCAACCTTTTAATTGAAAGCTAGCTTAGCACAGCTGAGTTGATATGCTTCTAAACTACGTAGTACTCAGCACAAACTTCGCTTTCCTTACTCTAATCCGTAGCTTAATTAATTACTCAGCAAAACTGAGTTGTTTTCCCTTAAACCATCTCTAGTCAGCTTCATTAATTAAGAGTATACTTAGTAATCAATTAATTTCACTAACCTATAAAGTTTGTTATTTCCAAAACACTAAAGTATTGTGAGGTACTATTAACTTGGGTTCTACAATCTCCCCCATATTGGACAGATAACAAATCAGGTAGAAGAAGAAGTTAATTGAATAAGTAGTTTATAGATATTGAGAATACCTGAAAGTGATGTAAGACTCCTTTGTGCTGAGTGACTTCCCTTAGTCAACTTGAACTCTTCCATACTAAGTGAGTCTCTTCAAGAAGCTCAGCTCCCCTATACTAAGAGGATTTTTCTTCACTTTGTGATTTTTTCTTACTTCAGCTTTTCTTCAGAATTGGTCTTTAGTATGACTCCTGCATAAGATTTTCAATATATAGTAGAAACATACATACAACATAAAATTAAAGTTAAGAAGATCTAAACTTGAGGTGCGAACTTGTAACTTTTTATTAATAGCAAAAATGACTTAGTCAGTACATTATTTATGTCCTGATATAAGATTACAAACTGAAGCCCTGTTACAAGTTCTTGAAAAATAAATACAAGGAATATGGTATATTCTACTTTTTATGAACAGAAGAGGAAGAGCTAGCAGTCTTATCTTGGTTGGTTTTTTAATGTTGCTGCTGAGGAGGCTTGTGTTGAAACAGTTACCTTAGAAGAGATCCCTTATTAAGATTCACCATTCGGAGAGCATCTTCAGCTACCTTCTCCCCCTTTGCATCCGACCTTGCACAATTTACTCAAGGCATGTATTAAAAGCATCGAGGGCAGCCTTGAAGTTCTCTTGCTAGCCTATGATCTGCGGGGATATCTCATGCTCTAGTTGCACTTTACCTTTAGTGGTAAGAAAGTCTTGATCATTAAGCTCCTAGAGAAGAAGATGATGATATATGGAGAGGTTCGCAATCTGCTCAAAGCCCTAATACGTGAACTGTTGAAAACATTGAAGAAGGCCTTGGAAGTTCGTTGCAGTCAGTGCTATCTTAATTTGCGCTTTAATATCAAGGTCCTTGGGACCTATTGATGATATACTCTTTGTAGTGTAATGAATATCCTTCGCGTCCAGCTCTTCCATCTTCAGTACAGTCTCAACTCTTCTGCATGTCTTCCACTTTGAGCTTGATGACATTCATCTTTATGTGAATAGTCATGATAGTCTCAGGAAAAAGCGATTCTATGGTAGGCAAACTTGGAGTCGGCATGTATGGAAAAATCTTCCCCATGGTAGAAACCAAAAACTTCTATGAACAAGAGACCTTCTCGATTACATGCCCATTGGCCTCGCGCTATATGGTGTCCATTTTAGTGTGTAGAGTGTCAAGATTTAAGACAAAGGCCTTATCACATTTTGATGAAATTGACTTCAGCAACTTCAACATTTCATCCTGCTTGTTATCATGGAGAAGTAAGATTTTTTACTGTGTTTTGACCAGCTTCGCAATACTGTGTCCGATATCCTTGGTTGCTTCCACCTTTTTAAAGTCATTGGCCTACTCCTCACCTAGTTTGTGGACTTATGTCACTTGAGTTTCCATTTTGGTACCCAAGAGACTTATTTGCTCAGTAGCAGCATCCACACTACCCTTTATCTTTCCTACAATAGCATTAGCCCTCGCAGTAGACGTGGGGATAGAAGTGATTACTACCCCAAGCTGGGTTGCAGAATCCATTAACCCTGTGAGTATCAAGGTCATCTTATCAAAAAAAATTTTGGAACTCTCTTTTGCCAAATGACTTCAAATAACCAACAAGCTACCCTAGATCCTCTTAAACTCTTCAAAGTATTGAGATTCACTAGGCACACATGTGTGTTGTTCAAACTTAGGCAATTTTGCCTTTTGGTCTGAAAGATAAGTATGTCAATTCATGAGCTAGTAGTAATTGGCTTAGTGCTTCATCTAACTCAGCGGCCATCTTGAGCGTAGGGAATTTCTTCCTTGCTAACTCTTTGATCTCCACCAAGAAAGATGCATAAGCCAAATCCACCCGTAGTGGCTCTCTACTGGATTTAGTTACTTCACGGGCTGTAAAAGTTTACTCACTCGTCTAACCACTTGCTTTTCCCTACCGAGCGTAGTTCTCAGTATTGGGAACTTCCCTAACCAGAGAGGTTAAGGGGGGTAGAGGATGGGTTTGAAGAAGAAGATGGTTTATAAGTTTGTACATTTGAAGAAAGTTTGGGAATGGTTTGGTTGAGTGGAATGGAAGGTATAATAGATGTACAAGGAAGGGTTTGAGATTAAGAATTTACAGAAGAATAATGAGAAGAAGGGTTATTTACTGGAGAATGACTTTGAGAAAATGGGTCATGGCTTTTTGTGGGAGAAGAAATGTGGATAGGTGAGTATTAGGTATTGATGGGTGAAGAAGGGATTTGGATAGGAGAATTTACAATTGGTTTTTCAGAATCTACAAGAGTAGAAACTGAGGGATTAGAAGGATTTACAAGAGAAGAAGTGGTTTTGAGATTTACAAAAGAAGAGGGGGTAGGAATTTTAGGAACCTCTAGTTTAGCTGTTGAATCCAAGGATAACTCATGCTGAGTTAAGGATTCCTCAACATGAGTGAAAGAGGATGTGGGGATGTTGGGTTCCTGAGGATTAAACTCCTCAGGAATGAGGGAGAGGGTGTCTCCAACATCCTCCTCGCTGCTCACCACCTGCACATTGCATTGCAGGGGCCTATTAGTTGTAGAACGCTTGCTCTGGATGCCCTTTGACTTTGACAAATGCTTCCTGAACTTTAGCCATAGCGTTAGGACTCAGAGTGTCCTCTTCTCTTAACTTCTTGGTCTCGCCCTACTCCTCTGATTCCTCAGAAAACACCATTTTGAGCTTTCTTTGGCGTAGGGACTTATTGGTCACGGCCACATCTTCAGTTTCCTCCGCCTTCTACTTAGCTTGGATTTTAGCCTCTGCTTCTCTTTGGGTGTGAGTCTTGGCCTTCATTTACCTTCTTTGTCTTTGAGGCTGAGCAAGGGTTTCATCGATTTTGGATTTAGCAGGGCTTTTCCCCCTAGCCCTTGAGGAAGCAGCCTTTACTTGTGAGAGGAGGCGGTGCTGACTTTCTCCAGGATGCTGGATATAGGAACCTTGTCCGAGTCATTGTTGTCAATGAAGTCTACCATGAATCCATCTTCATCCTCCTTCAAGATGTCCATAGGCATAATTGTTGGTACACATTTCAACTTTGCTTCTATTGTGCTTTGTTGTACCTAGCATGCACCTAATTCTGAACCAGTCTACTGAAATGAGCCATCTCGAATCTCTTCTTTACTAGTAGCACTGTTTTACTGGACTCCCCCAATAACTGAGCCAAGTTCACTTGCACTACCCTCATTAGTTCGGTAATGAGGTAACCATAGTGATAGACAGAAGTCAGCTTGGTCAGATGATGAAAAATCATCACTGGCCAATTTAGCTATTTACCCTGTGCCATATGGTAGACCACACACCTCTCAAAATAGGTGTAACTAGTAACTGAGCCCTTTTTTGGTAGCAACAGCTTCACCACAAGCTCATGGCACATCCTCGCGGTACAACTCATGCCGCTTGCTGCTATCTCCCTAGAAACACAGTTGCGGGAGCTCCAAATTCTCCGAAATCACAACGACATCTTCATCGCCGGTCCTTCTGAGCTGAGTGCCCTTGTTGGGCATGTTTAGGACACTTCCAATCAGCCTTGCACAAATGAGGGTGGATTTTCCCCCAAAATCAATCATTAGGACATTATCAAATCCCTGGATGGTGTAAAGATTTGAGTAGAATGCTCTAATGATCCCTATGATAGTAGGACCCTCCAACTTGAGAAAAGAACTCAAGTGTTATTGCTTGATGATGCGATGCATGGTTTTGTTGAGCAGCAACCCTTCATAGTCCACCTCATATACTAGACTAAAATCCAGATTATCATCCCACTCCACTCTAGTGAAGTAGGTTCCCTCTTGAAGGGTGAGCTTCTCAATCTTCCCTTCAGCATTAATAACAATTTTCATGGTGGTGGTGTTCTTAAGTCTGAAAGTAGTGTAGGTAATCACCATTTGAGAGATTTTGAAGGAAAGGATTTGAGAGAAGAAGAGAATTAGGGATTATAGGGTTCGAATGCTTTGAGATTCAAAGGCAAGTAATCTTTATCTTTTTAACTATTCACCTCATATAGACTTCAGTAACTCTCTAGGGCACGTGGCGTTACCTCAGCTCAAGATGGAAATGGATGCTGAGATCGGAGTGATATCAACAACCTCAGTAAAATGGTCAGTTTTTGAGAAAACAGTTCTTATTCAAATGCACTCCTTTTTGAAAACGTAGAGATTTGAAATTTAACCGCAAACTGTTCCTCATGCCGTTTCATTTAAAAACTAATGGTGTTATCCACATATCTTCTTAAGACATACTCTCCAACACTTAGCTAAAATTTTGAGAATTTCAGCTTCCTTCTTCTTCTTCATCTTGGATTGGCCATTCCAATTAACTGCCTCAGTACATAGAACTGCTCCTTTGGCAATGGCTTGGTGAAGATATTAGCACGCTGTTCCTCAAAAGGAACATATTCCAACTTGACATCTCCTTGTAGCACATGATCCCTAATGAAGTGATGTCTAATGTTGACATGCTTCATCTTGCCATGCTGAACTAGATTTTTGGATAGGTCGTTATCACACATAACTTCGAGACAACTTGACTTTACACCATAATCTTCCAATTGCTGCTTAATCCATAGTAGTTGTGCTACCGAACTTCCTGCTGCCATGTGCTTAGGTTCAGTTGTACTTAGTGCAACAGAAGTTTGCTTCTTACTATACCATGAGACAAGACATTCTCCAAGGAAATGAAATCCTCCTATTGTACTTTTCCTGTTGAGCTTTTCTCTACTATAATCAAAATCAGTGAATCCCCTAGGAGTGAAATCTGAACTGTTGGGATACCACAGAACTGCTTCAATTGAACCTTGCAAGTACCTGAGAATTCTCTTAACAGTAGCTAAGTAAGATTCTCTAGGATCAGCTTGATAACAAGCATATTAGCACACATCATACTGTATGTCTGGCCAACTAGCGATGAGATAAAGAAGAGAACCAATAATCCCTCTGAAGAACTTGCTTTCCACAGGTTTTCCGGCTTCATCTTTACTCAGGATAGTATTAGTAGCCATGGTGAATACTCCATATCAAATTTCTTCAAGACTTCTCTAGCATACTTAGCCTGACTGATGAAAATTCCATCTTTAGTCTACTTGATTTGAAGACCAAGAAAGAAATTGAGGTCTCCCATCATAGACATTTCGAACTCGCTCTTCATCTGCTTGTTAAACTCCTTGCACAGCTCTCATCTGTTGCTCCAAATATGATATCATTAACATATATTTTGACTAGCAACACATCATCCTTTCTTCGCTCGATAAACAGAGTTGTATCTTCTTTTCCTCTTTCATAGCCTTTACTGATCAAGAAATTAGTCAACCTCTCATACCAAGCTCTAGGTGCTTGCTTCAATCCATGGAGAGCTTTCTTTAATTTGAAGACATGCACAAGATTCTTCAGATCTTCAAAGTCTAGAGGCTAGCTAACATAGACTTCTTCTTGAATGAATCCATTCAGGAATGCGCTCTTAACATCCATTTGAAATAATTTGAAGTTCATATGAGATGTGAAAGCACACAATATTCAAATTACTTCTAATCGGGCTACAGGGCATAAGTCTTATCATAATCGGTTCCTTCTTGCTGATTGTAGCCTTCTGCAACAATCCTAGCTTTGTTCTTGACAACAGAGCCATCTTCATCTAGCTTATTCTTAAAAACCCAATTAGTTCCAATAATTGATTTCCCTTTCAGTTTCGGAACTAGATCCCAAACATCATTGTGCTTGAACTGATCCAGCTCCTCTTGCATTGCAATCATCCAATAATCATCTCTTTCTGCATCTTCAAACTTCTTAGGTTCGATCAATGAAATGAAGGCTGGATGACTCATTATCCTACTGAGCTGACCTCGGGTCATCACAGGATTAAGAACATCATCAACTATTATGTCTAACAGATGGTTGCGATGAACTCTAATCTCTCTTGGAAGACTCGCATCAACTACTGGAGGATCAATAACTGGATGCTGAGGTGGAGGTTGATCTTCACCATTATTGAAATTGATAGAAAGATCCTCATCATCATCTTTGGCTTCCTCAGCTTTGGGTTCTTATGAAATTGATAGAAAGATCCTCATCATCATCTTTGGCTTCCTCAGCTTTGGGTTCTTATGCTAGGTTGGTTAGCATAAAGAGTGGCATACTGAGTGGATTTATTTGCTAGGGTACTCCTTCATCTTCATTAGATGGACGTCTATCCGCATTGTTAGTTTCATCGAAATCCACATGCATAGACTCCTCTAATAGGCTGATTCTTTTGACATATATTTTATATGCCCTACTATTAGTTGAGTATCCTAGAAAGATACCTTCATTAGACTTAATATCAAACTTACCTAATTGCTCATTGGTGTTAAGAATGAAGCACCTACAGCCAAATGATTTGAGATTACCAATCTTAGGCTTACGCCCTCGCTAAAGCTCAGAGGGTGTTTTCTCAAGAATTGGGAGAATTAAAACTCAATTCAAGATATAACAAGCTGTGTTAATGGCTTCTCCCCAAAAGTACTTTGGTAGATTTTTATCACTCAACATGGATATAGCCATTTCAATTATGGTTCTATTCTTTCGTTCTACAACCCCATTTTGTTGAGGCGTATAGGGAGAAGAGAAGTTGTGGTCAATACCACACGCTGACTAGAATTCTTCGAAATGGAAGTTCTTGAATTCACGTCCATGATCACTTTGTATTCTAATGATTTTATATCCTATTTCATTTATTATCCGGTTACTAAGCTTGATAAATGATTCATATGTTTCATCTTTGCTACTCAGCAAGACTACCCAAGTGAATATCGTGAAGTCATCCACAACCACCAATGAAAATCTCTTACTACCCATGCTCATTGGCTGAACTGGGCGAAAGAGATCTAGATGGAGGAGCTCCAATGGTCGCTTAGTTACTACGTGATTTATTGACTTAAATAATTTCTTAACTTGCTTACTTAGTTGGCAAGCTGAGCATAGTTTATCCTTATCAAAGCTGATGCTGGGTAAACCCACAACTAATTGCTTTTTGGTTAGTTTGGACAAAATGTTCATAGTTATATGACCCAACCTTCTATGCCAAAGCCACAAATTATCCTCCTTTGATACAAGACATACATTAGTGGAGCCTAGAGATAAATCAATCATATAGACATTATTGATTTAAGGAGCAAAGAGAATAGTAAAATCAGTCTTACAGTCAATCACTAAGCATCCTGCTAACTTAAATATAACCTTTCTGCCTTTTTCGTAGAGTTGGGCTACACTAAGCAAGTTGATTTTCAAACCCTTGACTAGAGAAACCTCTTCGATTGAAGGAGAGACACCAATAGTGCCATAACCGATAATCATGCCTTTTTGGTTATCTCCAAAATTAACACTTCCATTTCTTTTGCGCTCCAATGAGATGAACTGGCTTTCATCTCCCATCATATGTCTTGAGCATTTGCTATCCAAATACCACATTCGAGAGTCATTAGAAGATCTAAAGCTTACCTGCAAAACAATTATGTTTTCTTAGGTACCCATGCTTTTAAGCAGGGTCCTCCTTTATTAGTAATGCTTAAGTTATACCAGTCATACTCGTCGTAATAACCATTTTTATACCTATAGAGAATTGTGGCATGTCCAACTTTCCCACAAAAACTGCACACTGTTTTTGGTTTGGGTTGGCTAGCTTTCTTCTATTTAGAAGAATTCTTCCTCTTAGAATTGCAAGTTTGGTTACTCTGAGTTTGACTCTTGGTTGGAGGAGGAACCCCTATCTTCTTTAAAGCCGTTATCTCAGCAGTCAACTCATCTAATTACTTAGTGACCTTGCTGATAGAACATTCTTGCTGCTTAGCTTTTTCTTAAAGAAAGTGGATATCAAGCGAAAGGAAGAATTAGTATCTTCTAAATCATCACTTCTCCTCACTAGCTCCTTAATGTTCTTCATCGACTTGTTAGTCAATTTCATAACATCAATGAGAGCTTGGGTGAATTCTTCCATAGATAAGGGAATTTCAGGATGTACCTTAGCTTTAGGAGCTTTTCCCTTATTCTGCTCAGCTTCAAAATTAGTAGCAAATGGATCTTTACCAAAGGTAGATGCTGAGCCTTCGCCCCTTTGATCTTCCATGGCCATCAAACAATGGTTGGCCGAATCAGCTACTTCCTCATCAGATGATGAGGATTCTTCCGAATTGCTCCAAGTAGCAGCGAGTGCCTCATTCTTCTTGGAGAAACTTTTCTTAATTCTATCATTCTTCACCTTAGGATAGCTGGACTGGATATGGTGTTTCTCTCCATAGTCAAAGCATTTGATAACTTTACTGTGCTCCTTCTTGGGTTCTTCCTCAGCTCCACGCTGGTGGTGAGTTGACTTGGTTTAGCGAGAAACTTCTTCTTGTTGAACTTCTCCTCCTTCTTAATGAAGCGTTTAAACGCCTGGTTGGAAGGGCCATTCGCTCATCAGATTCGTAGCTGGTAGACTAATCAGATGAATCAGATTTCTGGATAATGGCTTTTTAACCTCTCTCTCCTTGCCTCGACTCTTTTTGGAGTCATCAGAATACTTCCTTAGAGATATCTCATTAGTCAGCAAGGTGCCTATCAGCTCATCATAGCTATAGGTCTTGAGCTCATGAGCTTCTTCAATGGCGCTCTTCTTGGAGTTCCACTCTAGAGTAAGAGCGCACAGAATCTTCTTTACAAGATCCTCTTCAGTGAACTCCTTCCCCAATCTCTTCAGTTCATTAACGATGTTAATGAACCTAGTATTCATGCTTTGAATACCCTCGCTGGCACCCATGGTGAACATCTCATACTCTCTCAGCATGAGATTGATCTTTGACTCCTTGACCTTGTCAGTCCCCTCATAGGTAATCTCTAATTTCTTCTAGATTTCCTATGCCATCTCGCATCCTGAGACCTTGTTGAACTCAGTAAGATCTAACATATAGTATAAGTAGTTAATAGTTGCGGCATTCTCTTTGAGAAGCCTTAGATCAACATCATCGTAGTCTTCAAGATCTACGAGGACATGCACTCAGTTCCTCACAACTGCGGGAACTCTAGGACGAAGCTCAATAGCGAGCCAAGCTTGCATTCTTTGAGACTGAATGAAATTTTTCATGTGATTTTTTCAAAAGGTATAATGATTACCATAAAAAAGAGGTGGTCTCGTAACAGGCATCCCCTCTTTAAGGAGAACTGCTTGACCGGTAGTGGTTCCGTAGTTGTTGTAAGCCATTTATGAATTTTTACTCAAAGATGATTAGTCTAAAATTTGAGCAACCACTCTGATACCACTTATTGGTTCTATAGATAGCTTGTAAACAATCGTAAAGGGGGGGGGGCGAACGTGAATCTTGGTTACTTTTAAAGATTTACGAAATTCTGTTTCACCAAGTTAAGTTTTTATATGTGTTCTAAGTTACGATATAAAAATAGAATAAACTACTCAGCTTCACTAGCATAGTTTATCTATAATCCGCTGCTGAGTGCTCGACTCAGCAAAGATTGGTTTTTTAAGAAAAATGAATGACAGAAGAGAGATGATGAATGAGCAAAATTAAGTAAAAGCTAAGACCGTAAGATTAGAACTTCAACACTTGAAATTTTATCCTAGTTCAGCCCTGAGCCTACCTCCAGTTCTTTGATACCTTTTTCGAGCTTTGATCCACTAGTGTTCATTCCTTACTTAGGCGGAGCAGCATTTACAATGGGTAGACACAGTTTCACAGAAAGTACCTACCTTCCTAACTACCGCTTGACTCAATTTGGGTACCCTTCCCAAATTGACACTCAAATTTGAATGAAAAGATTGCGAACTGAATTCAACTTATAGAAACATTGTATCCTTACAATGTTAAATCTAAGTAAATCTCTCTATTACAAACAGATTTTGGAATTTGATGTTTGCAAATTGCTTGAGTTTTGAATTTCTTGAAGCTGGGAGTAATTTTGGATAGTTTCAACTCAATAAGAAATTCGAGGTGATTCACCAAGTTTGAATGTCTGCTTCAGTCTCCCATTTATAGTTGAAGCTCTGAGAAGTAACCGTCGGAAACATTTCAAGGTCTTTGATCTTCAATTTCTCTTCTCTTCATATGTTTCGAATCTTCCCATTGGAGACAGATTCCAGGATGTTGAGAGATAGAAATATGAATGTTGAGGCACGATAAAATTCCATTGACGAAATCTCATTTTATCTTCAAGCAATTCGGCTGAGAGAGGCATGTGATATTGGAACGTGGAATCTTCAGATTGATTGAATTGCTGACGTTGGCAGAGACACACAGAGACATTGGAAAAAGGCGCATGTTAGATGATTCCTTTTGGTCTTGGATTTTAGGGAGGGAATCTCGACATTCCATACAGAACTTTTATCTTGTGAGGAATCTTCCTTAATTTCAGCGCTATTATTCCTGAAAAATATCTAAGGAATATTCTAATTCTCATAGAATTTGTTAGTAGCACGTGTGTCATTCAGTGTCATAGAAAAAAGCCTTTTAATTGAAAACTAACTCAACATAGTTGAGTTGATATGCTTCTAAACTACGTAGTACTCAGCACAGACTCCACTTTTCCTACTTTAAGCCGTAACTTAATTAATTACTTAGCAAAATTGAGTTGTTTTCCCTTAAACAAACTCTAGTTAGCTTCATTAATTAAGAGTATACTTAGTACTCAATTAATTTCACTAACCTAGATAGTTTGATATTTCCAAAACACTAAAGTACTGTGAGGTACTATTAACTTGGGTTCTACAATCACGAGCAAATTTCAATCTAACCCAGGTGAGAAGCACTAGATAACCATTAAAACTATCCTCAAGTACTTACACAGGACTAAGGATATGTTTTCAGTATATGGAAAAGGTGATCTCACTTTAAAGGGATACACTGACATGAGTTTTTAGTATGACAAGGTTGATTATAAATCCTAGTTAGGTTATGTGTTTATGTTAAATGGAGGGGCAGTTGTTTGGAAGAGTTTAAAACAAGACACGACTGCCGATTCAACCATAGTTTTTGAGTACATAGCTACTTCAAAAGTGGCTAAGCAAGCTGTCTAGCTTAAGAGATTTATTAATGATCTCAATGTGGTGTCCAACATTGTAAATCCAAAAACGGTCTATTGCGATAACAATGGGGCTATTACTAAGGCAATGGAAACATGGTCTCGCTAGAGAAACATACATGTACTTGGAAAATACCATCTCATTCAGGAGATAGTAGCCAGAAAGGATATAAGATTAGAATACGTCCCAACGGATCAGAATCTAGTGGATGGGCTAACTAAATCATTGACTCAAGTTAAACATGACTAGCAGGTTAACAAGTATGGTATAAGGCACATGGGCAATTGGCTCTAGTGTAAGTGGGAGATTGTTAAACATGATGTATGCCCTAGAGGCAATTAGGGCTATATGTCTTTATTAGTTATGATGTACAAACAGTTTTGAATTATTATTAATAATGATTAAGGCATCTTTGTTGCTTATCGGTGTTTTCTGTTTATTATTAAATCTAGCTGATATCATATATGTTTGATATGTATATGTGCATTGATGAGACAAAGTCCATGATTATTTCATAGCATAAAAGTGCGTGGACATAGTGGGAGCTATGTGGTGTGAGAACTGCACATACATGTTACTACGAATAGTCTAAACATCCCTAGTCATAGTTTCATTGAGACCGAACATCAATGGAAAGGATAAATTGACATGTGTAGGCTTACTCCTTAGATTAGATCCAAGAAGCTGATCTCACGAGCTGAAGATGGTACCTTGAGTTAACACATGAATGTATTCGGGTAATTCATTGGAGACTGCTATAAGATAGACACTCAAAAATTACTATATCTATGTGTTAGTGTCATGTCTTATTGCAATAGTAGTACAAGTATCCTCAGACATGAGATACCGGTTACCTTATGTAGGAGTTGCTATACTTTTGGTCATACTTATTCATACCCTGGCGATCATGATGACACGAGTGATTACGGGTATAATGATGATCACATGTTGGTAAGCTGTGTAGTCAAGATGGGATCCATTGCACCTGATTTAGTGATATAATTGGAGATGTACCTTAGGGCCCTTTATTAAAGTGATACACCCATAAACCTCTGATCAGAGTATAAGATTGATAGAACAGGTTTCTAGTCAATACATAATGGTTGAGTGGTGTTCTTCGTGAACAAATCCAATTCCAAGATAGCTACGTCTATTACATGAGCTAACACTTAATCTGAGCTCAATAAACTAGATGGTACTTAACTTGATGGATGGAGTGTATTGTATTGGATACTACTATAGAACCAGATCAAGACACAGACACGTGACATTCGAAGTATCGGGGGATCATACGCCTTTGCTAGAAAGCCCATTTGATCATCTAGAGCTATCGGCTTCCATATCGGTCTAGAACACTGAGCCTAAAGGTTTCCAGACAGGAAACCAAGTTTAGGTTAACCTCTAGCGACTCTATACTTTTGGATCCTATGAGGTCACACACTTTGGGTCTTTATCAGACTATGTAAAGAACTTATGGACTAGATCTGTACTGAAAATAAAAGTTGTGAAATCAGTGAGAAGAATTATTCATTGGTTGAACCGAATTAATAATTAAAATGTAATATGAGAAAATAGGGAAAATTAATCAGAGCGAGCAAGGGAATTTTTCCTGTTATGAGTGGGCCTCGAAAAGAACATGGGTTGTTTAAGGTAGGGCTCGCTATGAGTAGAAAAGCTCGCAGACTGCTAGTGCGTGGGCAAGCCCATGTGCTAGCGGGCTGCAAGTGTGCAAGCTTTACCTATGGCAGTACTTGCGCGGGCATGTAGTTGCAAGCTCGGTAGGCACATGCCACAAGGCTAAGCTTGCGGCATATGAGGGAAGCCTGCTAGGGCTTCCCTTAAGTGGTGCACGGGTCAGCTTGTGGGTCACCCTGACCTGCGTGGCTAACCTGATAAGCATAGGATATCCGATCCGATGTAGAGTTATAGGGGCTGTCTATCACTCCCCCATATTTCCCTATATATAGGCTTCAAGCCTCTAATTATTCACACACTAGAATAAGCTTAGAGCTAATTTTCTCTCTGATTTCTACTCTCTTCTTCTTTTGTTGTGCAATATCCTCCACGAGTTTCTCTAAGCAAATTGATGAGTTCTTATCGATGGCTCTAAGTTTAAGTGAGCTTTCGAGGGATTATTTTCGGGTTGATTTTTCGAGTAGTCTAGTAGCTGCTGTCAATCAACGGGTTAAGTTTTTAAATTCTACCTTGCAATGATGGCATGTTCAATTACTTTCTTGATTAACCAACAATTGGGACATATTGGTGGGGAAATTTTGAGAATCTTTTAGCTTGTTAGAAAGGAAAGTGGCTTTCTTATGCGGGGAGGAAGGTATTGATTAAATCGGTTCTTGCATCAATTTCGATGTACTTTCTCTCTCTTTTTAAGCTTTCTCGGTGGCGATGGAAAATAAGATGGTGAGTATTATGTGGAATTTTTTTATGGAGGGGAGACTCATTTAGTTATGGCTTCTGTAAAGTGAGTTGGGACACTATAAATTTGCCCAAACACTTTGGTGGTTTATCGATTCACAATTTTAAACTAACGAACTATAGTCTTATACTCAAATGGTTATAGCGCCTTCATAATGGAGATGGTGAGTCGCTTTGGGCTGTTTTTTTGGGTGAACTGACATGGCTTCTATTCTTGGTGGGATTTGATAGATTGTGAATACTTGAAACTCTCATCGATATGGAGGGACATTGTTTCTAGCTGCTACCGAAATCAGAAACTTTGGGAATTTTTCATGAATAATGATTTTTTAGTTTGGGCAGCGAGAACTTGGATTTGTTTTGGTTGGATAACTGGACATCGAGGGTCGTTTGAAGGATTTGTTTCATGAGTTGTGGGAGCTATGCGAGTGGAAACGAGGCTCTACTCATCAGCTTTGCATGGGGTTATTCAGAAATGTCCATTAAGGCCGTCCGTTGTGGGTTAGGCGTGTTTGATTAGCAGAACAAGTTAGATGTTTGGAGTTGAAGAAACTGATCTTGGTAGCAGCCCCATCTCTCTTTCCTATGTCAGTTTCAGATGCTTCAATTGATGCCCAACTCACTCTTGTTTTCCTAAGTAGTGGTTATTTGTTTCTCTTGAATATTGGATGAAACAGGTTCATGGCAGTGTCGTTTTGCACTGATTTTTATGAGGGAAGCAACTGGCCGGAACCAAAACTTTCCTTCGGGCTTATTCGAAACATGTGTATGCTCACTCGTGTTCGCTTTTTGGGCTGGCTTGTGTTTTATAGGAAAATTCCAACCAAGCATTTTCTTTTATCTCGTGGTTGCACTTTCTTCTCTGACACATCTTATCTCTTTTGTTCAGCCACTAAAACAATGGACAACTTACTCTTATTTTGTCATGAAAGCTAGTCCATTTGGTGTAGAGCATTTAATTGGCTCGGTGTTTCGGTTCCCATCCCTAGCCATTCTTACGATTTACTTTTGCTTTAGAGGTCCCTCTTTAAGTCCGGAACTAAGAGAGAATTTGCAATGACTTTATGGTTCTCAATCACATGGATCATTTGGAAGAGAAGAAACAAGTTTGTTTTTGAAGGAAATCTTGGAAGAGATGATTTGTTTGTATTTAATATTCATCAGTGCTGGCTTTTCTTCAAGATTAGGAATAAGTCTTTATGTTTTTTCACTTCTGACCTTTTGATTGGTTCGAGCATTTTATGTACATGATGTTTTTGTAACTTTTGGACGATTCAAAATTTGTGACGCGCTCTTTTGAATATTTTATGATGGGGTGCATTGTAGGCAAGCAGGGGTGCCAACATAGTTGGGATGTCCATCCCAAATGTGCACTCGACCCTTTTTTCTTCAAAAAAAAAGATTGTATCATATTATATTGGATAATAATTGAGATTTCACGACTTCTGCAATATTAGAAAATCGGCAATGATCATTTTTGGGTTATTGCATAAAAGGGAAAAACAAGAGAGAAAAAATGGAGAGAATGAAATTTTCATCAACCACAACCCTAAATATTTCTAAAGGAAAAACAATAATATATTTCACTTGCAACTTGTAGAAAAATCCTAATAAATGCAAATAGACATTTAAACTTATTTATGGGAAATACACAAAAATACAATGTTCGGTATAAATAATTACTTTTTTGTCTATTGTTTAATTTAATTGTCAAAAGTGGATTCTCAAGGTTTTGAATTTACATTTCTATCGCCTTGTAGTTGTCTTGTGATAATGTCATCGGATTTTATAGTTATCTTATAGTTATTTCAAATCAACGTAATTTTGGTATATTTTTACCATGATTCTATTATACTTTATTTTTATAGTATTTATAATTAATGTAAACATGTTATATTTATGTGTTTTTATTTATTTTTTGTATTTGAATTTATTTTTGATATAACAAAATCGCATTTTATTGTTATCTTATAATACCATATAGTTTACTTATAGAAGATATATTCAATATAACAAAATCGTATTTTATAGTTATCTTATAGTTAATTCAAATTGATATAATTATGTTTTATTTTTGTTATAGTTTACTTGTAATATGTCAAATTGATATATTTGTGTTATATTTGTTTGTATTTAATTAAGTATGTGTTTTAAGTATGTGACAGCTATAAAAGAACTATAAAATAAAACATGTATCGGTAAAAAAATTTCGAAAAAAGTATAGCATCATGGATCTTATTTTGTTGGGAAACATAAAGATGAAGAAAACATTATAAAGCGGCATGTTGAAAAAATAAACGGTTTGTGAGATAAATCAAAAATAAGAAATTAGATTTTTTTTAAAAAAAAAGAGGAATGTAAAAATGTAAATAAGAATACTTTAGAAGGTAAAGTTTACAAATGAATTGTTGGAAACATACTAATTATGTAAATTGCCCCTTATTTATTATCCAATTTAGTCCAATAAAACAAATTAGATCAAATTGTTTGACCTAGTTAATTTGGTTATTGATTGATAAGTAAACTTCAACAGTTATAACTTTTTCTTTATTTTCAATTTTTATTTTTCTTATGTTCTAACTAATTTCTCCCATGGAGTCTTTTTTTTCTATTCTCCTACAAATTCTATAAGATTCTTTTAATTCATGATCAATGTATGATTTTGTTTTTAATTTGCGTTGTTACGGTTACATAACTCCTCCCACTCTCACAATGATGGTTAGATATGTATACTTCAAAGTTCAAATAAATGTAATAGATGTAATTTAAAAGTAAGGTACGTTAAACATTTTCTTCCATGAATATCGAAACAAAATATGATGATTAACATACAGAAGATGGGGAGAGATTTAACGCATGTCACCTAAACAAAAAACTAAGAAAAAAATGAACTTAATGAAAATCAGTGTTTTAGAAATCGGGCCTAGGTGGGATTTTTAAGAACACCGCCGCGATTTTGTAAAATCGGGCAGTGTTAGGCGGAGGACCAATTAGGTGGCGCCTAGGCGGTCCTAGGCGGCCTAGGCACCGATTTTTAATTAAAAAAATCAATATTTTAATAAAAAAAATAACATAAAAAACTCAGTGTTTTGAAAATCGGGGCATAGGCAGGATTTTTAGAAACACCGTAAAATTTTTTTTATTATTTTATGTTATTATATATTAAACTGATTTGTTAATGTTACCATTTTATTGTATTAGACTATTAGTATTTATGTTATAATAATTATTATATATTAATAAATATTAAAATAATAAAAAAATCGAATTCGCCTAGGCCCCGCCTAGTCCCCGCCTACGCCTAGCTCCCGCCTAGTGCGTAGCGCTTTTTATAACACTGATGAAAATATACAATTATCAAACTCCTCAACAATTTTTAAATATCTAAAATAATAAGAATTAGCATGTCATGTAATATAGTATATTTGGATTAAACTTTCAGATCTTACATTATAAGGATAAGATTAAAGATCTTGAAAATTTTTAGGGCATTTTATGGAAATGCTAGATTTTTGCATTTAAATTGAGACATACTGACATCAATTAAAACAAAATTCCAAAATTCAAGGATTTATTTCTATATACTTGATTTTGTATTTCCTTTTTCTATGTCTTCTCCTTCTTTACCAAAGTACGATTTTTGCTTTGTTTTTCTTTTTAACACTTTCAGCTTACTTCTCCTCCAACGTCGGCTACCACTGTCCATGGTTCTTTCATCCATCCCCATCAATTGCTTAAATATTAACTCAGTTCATAAACCCATCTCCATCATTGAAAAATAAAACACTTTGATACCAGCTAAGCAAAGTACAGATAGACCGGATCCTACCATTGGTCTTGTCACCTAGACGAATTCATCCTAAGTAATCGCTTCAAAGGCTTGGAGGAGGAAGGGTCAAGTTGCTCAAGAAGTGGAGGACCTTGGTCATGCCAAAATAATATAAGCACCGGTAGTGAAGTGTGGAGTGCCAAAAGACTATTGAAGTAATATACTTGGAGGAGAGGGTGCCATGTCATCACCGCCGTCCCCAAGCTTCGACCGTGTCAAATCATTAGGGGGGCTCCGTTAGAACTAGCTTGTATGGTAGACCCTTGATTGGACACGCACCTCTTGTGTCACCAACCAATCAACAAGGATGGATAGGTGGGGCCCGCTCGTCACTTGTGCACTAAAACCTTATATAAACCCTCACTATTTCTCATATTAGGTATTTGACTCCATAATACTCTCATTTGTTACTCTCCCAACTTTCTTTTAGAGACTAACTTAACACTGATCTTCCGGCCAAGCATTGTTTTGCACGTGAATGGACATCAAGGAGAACGGAATCCTACCGAACGAAGTGTTTTAGGATATCAAAAATTGGTGCGGTGAGCACAGATCGAACCCCAAAGCATGAGCATTCCCCTGGAAAGCAATCTCTCAAAGGTAGCAAAGGGTACAACTTAGATATAACATTGTAAAGGATTCAACATATTTTATAAGTTGAAATCCTCTATTTGCAATTCTATTCAATTATCTGAGTGACACTTTAAGAATGGTACCTTAACTGGGGATTGAGAGGTAGTTAGACAGGAAGGTTCTTTCTTTAATCTATTCTACTCGCTGTAAATGCTTCTCCGCCTATGGAAAGAAAGATACACTAGTGGATTAGAGCTCGAAAAGGAATCTAGGGACTGGAGCTAGGCTCAGGGCTGAACCAGGATAAATCTTAGGTGTAAAAGTTTCTAACCTTTATCGCTTATCTTTATAATGTTTTGCTTATTCATCACTCTCTCTATTTTATACTTTTAGCTTGAAAAACCAATCCGTCCTAAGTAGAGTACTCGGGAAGTGTTTGAAGATAACATAAGTCAACAAAGCTGAGTAGTTTATAGTTTTTAGACCTTCACTATGCAGACTCACTCAGCAGGCATCTAAAAACTAACTTGGAAAAGAATTTTTATAAACTAAAAAAAGAACCAAGTAAAGCATTCAACCCCCTTTGCTGTGTTTATTAAGTTGTTTCAGACCAAAGTAAGTGCTCAACTTATAGACTCACCGTCTTTGAGGTAAAGATCTAAATTATCTTATTACGACTAGGGCTCTGGCAGAGGACAGACTGTTCTCCTTAAAGAAGGAATGTTTTTAACCAGGCCCTCACTATTTGATGGTACTCATTATACATCTTGGAAAAACATCATGAAAAACTTCATTCAATCATAGAACATGCAAGCATGGCTAGCTATCGAGCTTGGCCCTAGAATTCCAACTATTGTTAAGAATGGGGTACAAGTCCTAGTTTATCTAGAAGATTATGATGATTTTGACCTAAGGTTTCTCAAGGAGAATGCAGCAGCTATAAACTATCTACATTGTGTGCTAGATATTACAAAGTTTAATAGGGTCTCAAGCTATGAGACAGTGCAAGAAATCTGGAGAAAGCTAGAGATCACCTATGAGGGGACTGACAAGGTCAGGGAGTCCAAGATTAACCTCATGCTCAGGGAGTATGAGCTATTCCAAATGGGCACTAGTGAGGGTATTCAATCCATGAATACCATGTTCATTAACATCATTAATGAACTAAAAAGATTAGGCAAGGAGTTCACCAAGGAAGAGATGGTGAAGGAAATTCTCTGAGTTCTCATGTAGAGTGGGATACCAAGAAGAGCACGATGAGGAGGCTCATGATCTAAAGACCTATAGTTATGATGAGCTCATAGGCACCTTGTTCACTAAGGAAATATCCTTGAGGAAATATACCGATAACTCCAAAAGGAGTAAAGGCAAGGAGAGAGAGGGCAGAGCCGTTGTCTTGAAAGTTGACTCATCAGACAAATCTAGTAGCAGTGATTCAGATGAGCAAATGGCACTTTTGATGAGGTGATTCAAGCACTTCATGAAGAAGGATGGGAAGTTTAACAAGAAGAAGCTTTTCGGTAAAATCAAGTCAACTTAGCATCGACGTGGAGCTGAGGAAGGATCACAGAAAAGTTATCAAAGGCTTTGGCTATTTTGAGAAAGGGCATATTCATTCGTCCTGTCCAAAATCCAAGAAGGATAGATTCAAGAAGAGGTTAGCCAAGAATAACAAGGCACATACTGCCACCTATAGTGATTCACAAGAATCTTCATCATCTAATGAATAGGCTACAGATTCTGCTAACCTCTTCTTAATGGCAATTGAGAAGGAAAGGGGTGAGAGTTCAGCATCTGCTTCTAAGAGCAACCAATCCCGTACTGACTTTGAAGATGAGCACAATAAAGGGAAGAACTCTGAAGTTGAGGTACATTCTAAAACCCCTTTGTCAATTAAGGAGTTCGCCCAAGTACTCTTTGATGTACTAAAGCTTATTAATAAGTCGGTTAAAAACATCAAAGAACTAGTGAGGAGAAGTGAAGGCTAGAAAGATACAATTGCTTTGTTATCTCTTGATATCCGCTTTATTAAACTAAAAGATGAATATCATGAATGTCATAACAACAAGTTCACAAAGTAAGTAGATGAGTTAATTGCTGAGATATTAGCTTTAAAGGAGAAACGGGTTTCTCTTCCAGCCAACAATCCATCTTTGAGTAACCAAACTCTCAATTCTATGAGGAAGAATTCCTCTAAAAAGAAGAAAGTGAGCTAGCCCAAAACAAAGTGACTTGTGGTTTTTGTGGCAAAGCTAAACATACCACAATTTTCTGTAGGTATAAAAATGGTTATTATGACGAGTAAGATTAGTCTAATTTAAGCACTGATAATAAGGGAGGATCCATGTCAAAAGCATGGGTACCTAAGAAAACGTAACTATTTTGCTGATAACTGTATAATTACACTTATTATCATATTAATTTTATACATTAAACACTATGAATTTACTCATTTTTATACTTCATATAAAATATTTCATATGGTATGTAGTTGTTTTTTATACAAATGCAGATACTAGGTAAATCTTGAGAGTCAAATGATCTAAAGTGGAATTCTATGAAAAAAGAGTGAAAATGGTACAAAAAGATGGATGGAACTTAAAGATTTGGCTTAGGATAGAAGTTGTCAAATATTGGAAAAGTTACAAGGAGAATTCTGAAGAAAAATACAATTCACGGCCGTGATAACCAATCACGATCGTGACTTGTATACATCAGAACAGAAATCTGCCAATCAAAGATTCATGGACGTGACTGATATATCACGATCGCGTCTTGGATGGTTTTTTGGTTTAATCTTCTTATCTATCAACCTTCAGATAAGAACGATCAATCGCCATCAGCTACCAACGAATGGAGACTTATCAGAAGTCAACCAATCACAAAAAGGTGCCTATCCATTGTGGATAAGATCAAAGCTTACCAACCAATCACAATGAAGTGATGCAATCTTTCACCAATGGACACGAATCTTCATATGCATAGACGCAACCCTTCGAACTCTATAAATAGGGCTTCAAACTTCTCAAATTTCATGGAGGTTGAAGTGACAAAGAGAGATATAGTGTGTGTAGATAGAGACAAAAATATCTAGTTTCACTATGGTCATTATTGTTAGCTAGAAAATGTTTAAGTGATTTGAATCCTTGTTTCGATCACTAGATTTGTCTATATTCTCGAGCGATTGTTGTATAAGTGTACTTGCAAATCACTTATCAATAAAAGTTTTCATTCTTCAGTATTCATTTGTTCGATACTCGCAAAGAATAGCATCCTAGAGAAGGTTCTGTACAGGCCAAGACCGAATTCAAAGCAGACACAGGAATTGCGGGAATTGATAACTCCCATTAAAGAGTGGATACGGTTTGATCAACTTTAGCTTTCACTTGCATACCTTATAACTTTGCTTTGTTTTCAACATATACTTTCTATTTCAAAGTTTATGATATGTTTATGTGTCATAATGCGTATTTTGCGTTAAGTCTTTTTGTGAGCGGGCGACACGAAGCAGTGGGCCGAGAGCTCGCGGTTTCATAGGCGCGGTCCACCGGGGAGTTTTGAAAAAGAAAGAAAAAGCATCGGATCGGGGACCCAGGAGAAAAAGGTTTAAAAGAAAAAAAGGCGAAAACATTTTAGATTGGTTCGAACCCGAATCCACCGTCTCTCAGTGTGGAGTCGCCACCTGGATTAGCTATTTCCAAGAATTAGAGTCCTGTGAGGCTTAACGTCCGGGGGACGGCCCACCAAGACACAGAGATTCGGGTCTGGGATAAGTTGCTTATTTCTTATTGGATCACATTAAATTACATCTACAGCAAACCGTTTTCTTTTAATTGTGCATATTCGCACTTAGGTTGTTTTTGAGTTTAGATGCATGAACCACGTATTGCAAAATAATAAATCATCCATAAAGCGGAAAAATAAACCATACACGAAACTGTAAGTAAATGCGGAAAGTAAATGCGAAAAAATGAAAATTACAAGGCTTCAAAAATCAGGGGATGCAACCGCCCGCTACCCTATTAATTACATTTTCCGCAAAAAAAATAAAATATCATACCCGAAGGAAAATGTAAAAGCCTAAACATACATCTAACCTGTATCCACAAAGGTTAGCACAGGGGATATATCACGTATGTTCGATTTGATTTTGCGAGGCCCGTGTCGCCTAATTAAAATAACTACGATTTTAAAGTTGTTAATTTAAATAAAAACAGTTCATTTTTATTTACACGTATATTGGTCAATTTTATTAGTGAAAATGACCGCATGGCAAAAGGTGAGGTTTGTTATCCGGGAATATATTTTATTCCCTTCGTGGGGGTATTTTAATACAAAAAGATAAAAAAGAAATTAAAGAAGAAGAGATTAACAATATTTACAATAAAATAAAATAATTCCTAGGTTCACATGTAGAAAGGAATTAAGAAGAAAGGAGGAGCACAAAATAAGAAGCTCTAGGAACTCAAAAGCTTTACCCTTTTGGCGTGAATCCACTTCGGCGTATCCGTTCGATCAGACTCGGAGATTAACAATAAAATATTCGTTTAATTCTTGTGATTTTAGTGTAATTTTAATTAGAATTTAACGTGTTTATTTATCCAAAAGATAATCAGACTCGGGTTCTAAATTGGTTTTAGACCCGAGAATATCTGAGGATTTAAGAAGAAAAGATGAAGAAATTTGATTTTAAGATGAAGAAATTCGGGATCCAAAAGTGTTTTTTATCCGAGAAAAAGTTAGAAGAAAGTGAGAAATATTATTTTTATTTTTTTGTTCTGAAAGAGAGGATTTTTCTCCCTGAATTTTCGGGCCCTGTGTACTGAAAATGACCCACCTATTTATAGAAAAAAGTCCCGAAAAATCTAAAATATAGAGCCTCGCCGGCAAGGGGTCTCACCGGGAACAAACCTCGGCGAGGCTCCTCGAGTGCGAGGCTCCTCGCGTGTGCGTGCTACCTTCGCGCGAGGTTGCCTCCGCGTGAGGCTTCCTCGCGCGAGGCTGCCCGTGTGAGGCTCCCACGCAAGAGGCTGCCTCCGCGCGAGGCTCCCTCGCGCAGGTTGCCTCCGCGCGAGGCTTCCTTGCTATCGGGATTACGTCTCTTTCATTTTTTTATTATTTTTTTATTTTTTTAATTATTATTATATATTTTTTTATACAACGACGCGGAATTCTCCCATTTGAAGATCATCGGACGGTCGAAAACCGTGTGATTCGAGGATAAATTTCCCGAAAAGCCATCATCATTGAATTCGCGAGCTGGTACAAAATCCCATGCTCACAGGTGCCCCCTCATCATTGGCTCCGAAGGCTTCATCAATCTCCGGTATCTGACACTCCAAATACCTACCCAACAAGGGGTAGCCACTGCTCGTGAAAATCAGCAGGCCGCTCAGGAGACATACTTAATATCCCTTAAGCCGAACCCCTACCGGTCAAAGCAGAACCTGAGTAGGACTGAACCGCTAAACTAGTAGATGTCATGGTGGCAGTAACCCTGGAGGAGGACAAAGAAGTGCGAGTGTCTGAAGCTCTAAAAAAGGAAACGAAAGAAGAAATCTTGGGGGTACTATGCGATAGAGTCCACGCATTCACCTGGACTTCAACCGATTTAACATGGGTAAGCCCTGAAGTGGCCAAACATAGGTTGAACGTTTTACCCTAGTCTAAGCCTGTGAAATAAAAGTGAAGAAACCATGCACCAGAAAGGTAGAAGGCCATAGAGGAGGAAGTCTCTCGGCTGCTTAAAGTAGGCCACATCAAGGCTGTACGTTATCCTGATTGGATCACTAACGTGGTGTTAGTCAAGAAGGTGAATGGAAAATTCCGTATGTACGTGGACTTCACAGATTTGAATAAAGCATGCTCGAAAGATAGCTACCTGCTCCCTAGCATTGATATGCTAGTAGAAACCAATGCGGGCTATGCAATTTACTCCATGCTGGATGCGGCATCGGGATACAACCAGATACCCATGGCCGAAGAAAATAAGGAAAAAACATCATTCATCATGCACGAGGATATACTGCTACAACTTTATGCCCGTCGACCTAAAAAATGCCAGGGCCACATATCAGCGGATGGTAAACGACATCTTCGGTGATATGATAGGAAAGGAGGTGGAATTGTATGTTGATGACATGATAGTTAAGAGAAAGGTGAAAGGGGAGCATGCCTCGGACATAGCGAAGGTGCTCGCCCTCTTGGAAAGTACAGGCTAAAACTCAACCTAGAGAAATGCACCTTCGGAGTAGCTGGAGGAAAATTCTTGGGATACCTAGTCTTGTAGAGGGGAATAGAGGCTAATCTGGACAAGATAAAGGCTGTAATTCAGCTGAGGGAACCCCAAAGCATTAAAGAAGTTCAACGCCTCAACGACAAGCTCAATGCCCTGGGGCATTTCGTTTCATGCGCGGCACACCGATGCATCCTTTTTTACAAAGCCTTAAAAGCAAAGAAATTCATGTAGGGAGAAGATTAAACCAAGGCACTCTCGGAAATCAAAGCCTTTTTGGTCTCTCGATCATTGCTGAGCCAACCCATTACAAGCTCGCCGCTCTACCTCTACCAAAGTACTTCGAAGGAGGCATTAGGAATGGTGCTCGTTAGGGAAGAAGGAACCAATCATTTCCAAGTCTACTATGGCAGCCATACTCTTAAAGGGGCCCAACTCAGGTACGGCCGAATGGAGAAAGTTGCATTCAGCTAGTAATGTCCTCCCAAAAATGGCACCACTACTTTTAAGCCTACACAATCATAGTTCGTACCGATCTACCACTCAAGAAAGCGCTCCAACGACCCGAATCTTCAGGCTACCTTACCAAATGATCTCTTAAGCTTTCAAGATTTGACATTCGCTACGAACCAAGAGCTGCGATGAAAGCCCAAGTGTTGGCAGACTTCGTGTAGGAGGCTCCACCACCAAAGGAATCACCCCGAAGTGGCGTAGCGTATGTTCATAGATGGCAGTTCTAACAACTCGGTGGCAGGCATCGGCGTCTATATTCAAGGGCTGAGGGGGATAGTTATTAGGTAAGTCGCGAGGCTTGACTTCAATGCCTCCAACAATGCAATAGAAAATGAAGCGCTAATCTTTGGGCTAGAGATTATCAAAGCCCTCAAACCCGAATGCATCCATATATTCAATGACTCGGGGCTGGTGGTTAAACAATTTGGAGGTGAATACATAGCCAAGAGCTAGGACATGAGACAATACCTCATCAATATAACCTCCCTCATCAAGGAAATACGTGTTGAAGGAACTGAGATGTCAATTAAACAAATTCCTAGAGCACTGAATGTTGAGGTGGACAGATTGGAGAAAGGAGCCTCAAGCGAAGAGCAAGAGATCTTGCTTCCATGTGCCCAACTGAGAATTGGCATGCCCAGTATATCACCGATGAAAGTGATGCAAACCGACACGGAGGATGAGTGGTTCACCCCCATCCTCAAATACTTGGAGCATAACGAACTCCCAAACGATGAGTGCGAAGCCCAAAGGATTATACAAAAATCCTTACGCTACATCATCATCGGTGGTCAGTTGTACCGAAAGTCTATCAGCTACCCTTGGCTGAAGTGTATGGGGAGAGTCAAAGCTGATTACATCTTGCGAGAAGTTCACAAAAGCCTCTGTTGTGAGCACGAAAAGAATGACGCAATGGTGAGAAGAGCCAAACTCCAAGGCTTCTATTGGTTGACGATGGAGTTGGATGCAAAAAACTTAGTCAAATCCTTCAAATCCTGCCAAGCATATGCGAAGACATCCTCGGTGCCCACAGGGCCTCGATCGGTAATTCAGGCTGCATGGCCCTTCGCTTTATGGGGCGTTAACCTAGTGGGACCGTTACCGAGGGCAAAGTAGTAAAAACGGTTGGTCATTGTAGTAGTGGATCATTTCACAAAATGGGTGGAGGCCGAACCACTATCAACCATTACGCCGAAACAAGTGACATCCTTCTTCAGCAAAAACATAATGTCACGTTTCGGCATTTCACATACGATCATTACAGATAACGAGTCCTAATTCAATTACCACACGTTCAAATATTTTTGCCAGTGGCTTAAGATAAGGCTACGCTTCTCCAACGTCTCCCACCCTCAAACGAATGGGATGACTAAAGTAACCAACAGGAACATTTTGGAAGGGATCAAGGCAAGGGTCCACGAGCACGGTTCGACATGGCTAGAAGATCTCAATAACGTCCTTTGGTCCTACAAGATAACCCTATGAACGACAACCGGTGAAACACCCTTCCTCTTAACATATGGTACGGAAGCAGTAGTCTCGGTAGACATCAGCGCCCCAAGCTCTAGGGTGGTAAACTACATTGAAGGGGCCTCTAATGATGACCTACTACGATAAAATTTAGATTCCCTCGAGGAACGACGAGAGCAGGCCCTCATCCGCATGACGGAGTATAAGCGGTGCATATCCCTCCTACGCAACAAGAAGGTTAAACAGCGTTCATTTCAGGAAGGCAAATTGGTCCTTCATAACACAAAGGACTCTCAGGCTAAGGAAGGGCGAGGGAAGCTTGGAATCAAATGGGAAGGCCCCATTTAAAGTTGTCAAATGAATAGGCAGCAACGCCTATAAGTTTCCTACCACAAGGGGAAAGATCTTTCCTCGTACATGGAACATAACATCCCTCCAAAAGTTTTATCCAGGAGGATAGCAATTGTAATACCATGCATAGTTTTTTGTATTTTGTAATCGTTCAAGCAATGATAATGCAATATTCAACAAGCTTCTCTTACAAAATGTGTGTACGGAAACCACTTACAAAGCTCGCAGGCGCGATCCCCTCGGTGTTGAACAGCCCTCAGGCATGATCCCTAGAGATCCCCTTGGCGCTGAACAGTCCGCAGGCGCGATCCCTAGTGATCACCTTGGGTCTCTTATACTTTGAAATTAAAGCAACTTATATAGCCCGCAGGACGAGATCCCTAGCAATCCCCTTGGCACACTTATGCTTTAAAATTAAAGCAACTTGCATAGCCCACAGGGTGAGATCCCTAGCTATCCCCTCGTCGCACTTATGCTTTGAAATTAAAGCAACTTACATAGCCCGCAGGCAGATCCCTAGCGATCCCCTCGGCACACTTATGCTTTGAAATTAAAGCAACTTACATAGCCCACAGGGCGAGATCCCTAGCGATCCCCTTAGTGCACTTATGCTTTGAAATTAAAGCAACTTACAAGGCTAGCAGGGTGAGATCCATAGCTATCCCCTGATGTTGAAGAGCCCACAGGCACTATCCCTAGAGATCCCCCCAGCTCTCTTGTGCTTTGAAATCAAGATAACTTACAAAGCCAGAAGGATGAGATCCCCTCGGTGCTGAGTAGCCCACAGGATGAAATCTCTAGTGATCCACTCAGCGATCTCAAAGCTACGATGCACGTAACATAAAAGCAAGCAATTCATCACAAATCCAAGCAAGCATAAGCCAAAGCACTCAAAGTAAATAAAGAGGCACATATTCGGCATACATCACATATTTAGCAACCATACATGTTTAGCATAAGTAAATAAAGCAAAAAAGAAGTTCACCGGGAACCAAGGATAGCGCAACAAGAGCAATATATATATAACAAACATTTTTATACCACAAGCCGGTCCTGATAGCTATTAACTGATTCAATTGTTCCAAATTAAATAAAAAATAAGAAATTATAATTTAAAAGAAAATTTTTTAAAAAAAGTGGGGAGCAGTAAGCAGCAATGCCTCAGGACTATACCTCTTCCTCCTTGGTGGCTATGGAGGAAACGTTGGAGTAGGAGGGCTTCGGCGCTGGAGGCCTAAATATACGCTCATCCTCCTCCCAGCGACCAAGGGCCTCATCAAGCGGAGTGAGCTGGGTAAGATTGTCTGTGTTAGCTCCAGGGAACTTTGCGCGCACCAAGCGAAGGAAGGCGGTGCGATAGCTCAGGTGATCCTCCCACCAATCTTCACGAGTTTTCTTGACCTTCAGCTTGTACCTGGCCCTATGGCGCTCAAATTTCTACTGAAGGTCCCGCAGCGCGGCAGTCTTCCCCTTGTTATCCATCTTCCAGTAGCCCAGACCCTTCTCCGCCCTCTCTAAAGCCAGCACCACCTCGGCCTTTTCCCCCCTCTCCTTCGTCGCCTCAACCTTAGCCTCGTCAATGAGCGCCTTCAGCCTCTTCTCCTCCACCTCGATAGCAGTTTGGATTTTGGCTAACGCCAGGTTATGCTTCTCCTCCTGTACCCTTATGGTGGTGATCAACTCCTTCCGCTTGGTCTCAGAATACTCCAAGTCCTTGCGGGCTTGCGTAAGCTCAGCTGCCTGCTTTTTTCCAACCTCCCCCAGCTTATGGGCAGTCTCCTCCACCTCAGCGAGCGTGTCTCGCTCTTGCTGAACCTCCTTCAGCCTCTTGGCGCTGCCTTGGGAAGTGGCATAGGTGCTCTCCACCTCTCGCTGCGCCACGACAAGGGGGCCTTCACCATGCGATGCATGGTGGAAAAGCCTTCAAAATGCCACTGAAGCATAAGTCAGAAAATAAAAAAGAGAGGAGGAAGAAAATAAAACACATGTCAACAGGTAACAGCAGCAACTAAAAAAAGAAGGATAAAGGTTAAAGAAAACTTACAAGCAGCACCTGCTTGTTGGCATATACCCCTAGCTCAGCGGGGCCCATCGCACTAAAGCGAGAATTTTCATGGGGCAACTCAGTAAAGCGCCCCAACTCACCAACCACCTCTGGCTTCAGTAGAGGCACATCCTCCCTATAGACCTTCTGCTAGAGCTACAGAATAAAGCTCATGGATTAGCCACAACACACAACAAACAAAACCAACTCAGTAAATTCACACGTCAAAAGTAAAGCGCAACTTACCAAGGGTGGATTGAACTTGGCCCATTAGACCTGCTCCTCTTCAGATATCGAAGCCTTACCCTTAAAGGCCTTTCCCCCCAACATCTGCTTCACCGCGAGGGTGCTTCTGCCCCCTCTCCCTAATCTAAACATCCTTTGTGGGTGCTTGTGGCATCCTCGCCCTCGAAAGTGGTCCCCCAAGGCTAACTAGGGGAATGAGAGCCCTTGGAGGAGTGGTTTCAACAATAACCACATCCTCCTCAGCCTCGTGGGCTCCCTCCTTCACAGCTAGGGGATCTATGATCCCCTCATCCAACAGCTGTTGGGCCCATACCCCAGTAGCAGAGCCCTCTTCCTTTGGCTTGATGGAGGAATTCACTGCCTGTGCGTCCACCACAACCTGGCCTCATCATCAGTTCACTCGTTGGGGGTCACCTCTACCGACTCCTGCACTCGCACCGCTACGACTGCAGGAACAATTTTAGGCTTCCACTTAGTACGAGCCATTCCTACAAATAAAGAAAAAGGAAGAGATCAGTTTCGCGAAGCCTCACCATCCTCAACAGTCAAATTAGTATAAACTTTGGCCCCTTGATTTATCCAGCAGAAGAGGCCATCGGACTGACCCAGTAAATACTCAGTGACATGCCAATAAATGCCTGGGTGAATTCTACGCATAATCTTCGCTTCTCGACATTGCGAAGCGCTTAGGTCTACGGTGCGGTGCCAGGTGTAAGGATCCTCGGGGTTGCGATTCCGTTGGGAATGGAAAGGGAACTTTCCTTCCCTCAAGGTATTTGGCGCGCCCTCCTCTACACCGTCAGGGAAGGGGAAGATCCAGAACCATTTATCCTTGAAATCCCTGACGTGGGATTGCATCCCCACTAGCTTCGGTGAGGTCTCCCGCGTACTCCCCCAGAAAACAAAGGCCCCCTCATGCTTTGAATGCGGCCTAAAGAAAAGCCAGAACACTATCCCAGAAAGGTCAAAGCCGAGGTCACGACACATCCTCGCTAATACAGTTAGGATAATCCATACGTTAGGATGCAGCTGGCCGGGGCATAGGGTGAATTCATGCAACACATCCACCACGTCGGCATCCATGGGGAAGCGGAAGCCCCACCGCACCTGCTAGGATAACACAGGCACCAAGTCCTTCTAGGGGGGATTCCACATGACCTACCCCTTCTTCGACACTTTCCCATTAATGCCGCATGCATCCCTGAGTAGGAGCTCGTAGATCTCATTTGCCTCCTTTTTCTTTTTGGTGGAAGGGGTCTGACAATCGGCCCCTTTGGCAGGAAAGGGGGATGAGGATTCTTCCACCACCACTTGACGGCGTAGGACGGATCCTAATCCACCCCCACCATCTCCACCGCGGGGGAGGAAACCTCTATACTCATAAGAGGAAGAATGGTTGGAATAGAAGGCGGAGGAAGCGACTCAGGCGATTCCGGAGGAGATGGTTCGCTATACTCCTCAGCCCCTTGACGGTGGCCAGCAAGGTGGATCAAGGCACAGGAATCAGAGGATTCGGATAACATTTTTTCCAGTAGAAGTTAACAAAGAAAGAGGGAATGAAAACAAGTACTAAGCGTGCAAGGAAACAAGGAACGAAAAACTATAAACACTCATCGAACTTTAGAAGAGGAGAAGTTCGCAGAAAATTACTAGAAAAGAGCTTCAGAAGAGAAAGCAAAAAGAAAGATTGAAGCGCAATGGAGACGGAAAAACTCACTTGGGTTCAAATGCGCCTATTTATACAGTGAAGAGAGCGTTTCACGAGAACATAAACCCGTTACACGAAGTGTGGTCATAATGACTGACCAAAATGACGGATATGAAAGGTCACATCCTATTAAACAGATGTAACTTACCGAAATGGTGCCACGCGTGGTAGGGCACGTGCGCGAGCCTCTTCTTGCGGCCCTAAAGAGCCTTTATTGGGCTCGTTGGGGGGACTCCTGATAACAAGGCCCATTAAGGCCCAAACAACACACATTGGCCCAGTAAGAAAGTGCTCCTTAAACAAACTATGCTTCAACAACAAACACGCGTCCTTTACCAAGAAACATGATTGCTCTCGCTAAAGCGCGTCTGAGCTGAAGCTCCTTCAGCAAGTGTGGGTAACTAAGGCCGAAGCCCCAAGGCCGAATTACTTCTTCAGCAAATACCCTCCGCGTTTGTGCTGAAACACCTTCAGCATGACCCTTGCTGATTCAGCCCACTCCTTCTCTCTTCACTGACGCATTTAATGCAAACCTGACAGGCAGAGGGAGGCATTTAATACCCCGATAGCGGAAAAGACCCCAAAGCAGCTTACCACTTGCGCACAGCTCATAGGCGGGTCCCGCATGCCATCATTACACAGCTTCCTAAATAGCAAGGTAATCTCTCACTTTCAAGGTAACTGCTATTTTTGAGAATTCACTTATACCACCTCTCGTAAATCGCTAACTTTAGCATCGGAGGGTCTTCGTTGGAAACACTTCCGGCCGGAGACTTGTTTTGCAGAAATCCGATGACGCTGAAGGCCGTGGACTTCGCCCGACGGATACCAACTAGTGACGTCCCACCCACCTAATTTGGACAGAATGATAGTAACATCTCTTATGCAACATAGCTTTAAGACTGAAAAAAGGTATACCTAAGAGATTTACAACATATATAGACTCATGTTTCATATGTTAACCAAGAAACTGATCTCTATTAGAGTAAATCACAAGACTTTGTGAGATTTCTTCTTCTGCAATCTTAACCATTTATACATAATCGAATATCGTTAGGAGATTGTTGCAACTAGATAGAGGCCTGAAACAGACTCCAGACCATAACTAACGGGTGGCAGGGACGGCGACAGGGTGTGGCAGCGGCCACACCCCAACTGCCGAAGATATTAATATCCCATGGTTACTGTCCCCATCCTAGGAGATGTTGTCGAGAAAAATGGAAGAAAGATGGTTCAGGTGAAATCTTTAACGAGTCCCACACTGCATTTAGTTTTTTTTATTTATTTGAATGATCCTACTATTTTCTTTGTTTTTAATCTTTACAAGTAATTTTAAGTTTACTGTCATCCCCCGCTTTTTTTACAAGTAACGCATATCATGTACATTTTATAAATTAAAGTAATTAATATATTGTTGGACTGATTTTATATAAACTTTGTTTATTAAAGAAACTTTTTTATTATTTCATCCATTATTATCACACTACTTATCTAATCCTAAACACATTAATCATGTATCAATTGTTAAATTTAATTAATTATAATTGACATTTTCTATCCATTAAATTGATTTTATTTATAGATCGAAATTGCAGGTGACAATCACCAATCACAATGTCACACCCCATTTAGAGCCCTGACACCGTCACTAATGGGTGAAATATGCTAAGAAACATAATCAAGCTTTCACCTATATTAAAGTATATGTACTCGATAACCTGTACGTCACCTAAATTTGGGTCAGTTCACATGGATAAGAATTGCTAACAGTTAACAGATTGTCCTTCGTAAATTTGCAACATCGAAAATGAAGTAGATGATGAATCTGAATGTGGGACAAACAACAAGTGAGATAAGGTAAATCAAAACAAAAATTTATTATTTCAATGACAACAAAGACTAATATGCTTGAACACAAGCTCATCCTCGCAATGAACACAAAAACACTTTAAAATGCAACTACTATCACCAAAGTTGTAGCAAAATTAAAAACGAAAAAAACCTAAATGTGTTGAAGAGAATTATTACCTGAAAATATCACGATCGTAGTCAAATTAACATGTTCACTTGGATTATATATCAATTCAAAGCTCACTCTAATTAGATTTACTTTAATAAAATCTAGTTCAATTCAATTCAACTTTTAGAAGTTAAAAATAATTAATAATGCCGAGTAGTCAAGTTAACCTGAATTTTACAACGTGTGCATGAAATTGGACAAAAATAATGGATAAATCTGGTACTTACATCCATAAGTTTTATGTAGAGAAAAGTACACAAGTTATTTAAAGCAAATATTGTGTTATGCTCGAATCACATAAATGTCATACGTGTTACTGTACGCCTTATATGCACATGCCCAAATTCCTACTTCATTAATATTAATTGTTTTTAGTTGCATTTTTTTTATAAATATAGAGTATAAGTAATTATAATTTCTTAATCTATAGTAAATTTTATTTTATCGTTGCACAATAATATCTATTACAGGAGCTCAATAATTTTCCTTTTCTCAAGATCCTCGAAAATATCATGATTGAGCCTGGCCACATCAATATACATGTCAAAATTTGCATTAATTATACTAGAAAATGGATTCTTTACTTAATTAATTATTCACATGAAATAAACCTCTATAACTATTTTTAAGAGAAATATGAATATTTGAAGATGCAAGTTTCGAAACTAGAAACTCCTACATATATGTTGAGAGGTGTATCAATTGAGTTACGTTTAATTGGTAAAACTCAGTAATTTTTAACTTACGTGGAGCTGGATTTATGTTAATAAATATTTTATAGCATATGTGATTTCACTGTTGTAAAACAGATATATGCAGTGGCAGTGCCAGGGGAGCGGGCAATGGCTGCCAACCCTCTCTCTGCCGAAAATTTTACACCCTTGATACTTGATACTTGATACGATATAATGTCGCCACTGGGGCCCATCTACAACCTTAGCCTACCCATTTTTTTTTAAGTTTTATGCTTTTGTAATATAAACTATAAAAATAGAGCAAAGAAGAAACTAAGTTGGAGATGTAGCAAAGTGGGATGAAACAGAGAGACATTAAACATGTAAAAGGATGATGATTTGAGAACAATAAGGGCTCGTTTGGTTGGCGGAATAGTTTTTCCGTGGAATAGTAGAAAAATGAATACAAAAAATGTGGAGTGTTTGCCTAGAGCCCGTCGTCGGGATGGAATAACTATTCCGAGCAATCATACAACTCATGGAATAGCTATTCTCTTCTCGAGAGGAGGAATAGCTATTCCATGAGTTATATGATAGTTAGGAATAGCTATTCCATCTCGATGACGGGCTCTAGGGAAAAGATCCACCTTTTTCTATTCACTTTTCTCCTATTTTGCGGAATAACCATTCCGTCAATCAAACGAACCCTAATTATAATAGTAAAAATCGTAAAAAAGACGAACAATGAAAACTGGGAAGAAGAATACAAATGATATAAACCAAATAAAAAGATTGAAGGGGTCCAATACAAAGATGACAATTGTTATATGGACTTAAGTTTTGTTTGATACTCTGCACTAAACCTGTATATTCTCATTTCTCACATCATACTTTTTCATATTTCATATTCCT
>CATIWQ010039895.1:0-10000 GCA_949673415.1 Euphorbia schlechtendalii
TAGCAGTTTTAGCACTTTCATTAATTAAAGATTGATTACTGAAGCTGGCATTTTTCTGAAAACTTATCATATTAAATAATAATTATTTTTCTATATTAATATTTTTATCAATGTTATTCTTTTCATTATTATTACTGTTAATTTTAATTAAAGATTAACTAGAAAAATCATTATTATAATTAAAATTTATGGACCTGAACTGAACTTAATAGACCTTAACTGAACTTAACTTAACTTAATGGACCTGAACTGAACTGAACTGAACTTAACTTAACTTAACTGAACCAAATTGAAGGTGAAGAGAATAGGGTCTTAATAATAATACACTAATTATTAAAATAATAGAAAAACCCAATCAATATAAAAATAAATTATTAATACTAATCATTACAAATAGTATTATTAAAAACTACTTATATAAAATAATTAATAAAAAAAATTTAATACAATTAAAAATAAAAAAATTTTATAATATGTAAAATCATTTAATTAAAATTTTATTATTCAAATAATAATTATTGTTATAATTATTCATGAACTAATAATAATTGTTATAATACATTGTAGTTTAGATGCAAATTATCGCTTAAATCACAAAAGCGTAATGATTTTTTAATTAATAAATATTTTCGTTTTATTATCCTATATCACATTTTCTAATTAATCAATACTATGATTATAAACAAAAATATTATTATATTTTAATTACATTAATAATATTATTATATCAATAACACTAGTAATTATCACTATTTAAAAATTATTTTTATTATATTTATAATCAATGATAACTACAAATAACAATTATTTTTCTATATTAATATTTTCATCATTATTCTTCTTATTATTACTATTAATTTTTATTAAAGTATTAATTAGAATAATCATTATTAAAATTAAATTTTATAGACTTGAACTGAACTTAATAAACCTTAATTGAACTTAACTTAATTTAACTGAACTGAACTGTACTTAAATAAATTTAATGAAACTGAACTGAACTGAACCGAACCAAATTGAAGATGAAGAGAAAAAGGGTCTTAGAACTGAAGATAAAAAATAAAAGATTTTTTTTCATGAGCAGTGCAAAATAAAACAGAATTGTGCGTAGTCCAAATAAATATTTTAGCAAACATAATGCATGCAAAAATTATTGAAGTGTTTTAAATAATAAATGGTGTCGGAGCCAAATCCCATAATGCTTGCTTGTTTGTTGACTCCTTTGCCTTACTTGTTTACTAGTTGTTTATGTTAAAATAATGTAATCACCTCCTTGCGCTCTATTTTTTTTTTTATTTATAAAGAATGTATTAAATTTCACTGACTTTCAATATCTTTTTAGAAATATATGCCTCGAATAATACATGTTGAAAACAACAAGGTCTAATATTATTTTTTATACATCAAATATGTTACAAATGCAACACTTAGGGTTTTTTTGTTTTGCGGAATAGTTATTCCATGGAATAGGAGAAAAATGAATGAAAAATATGAAGCATCTATCGTCGAGATGAAATAACTATTCCTAGCTATCATACAACTCATGGAATAACTATTCCTCCTCGAGAGGGAGGAATAACTATTTCATAAGTTGTACGATAGCTATTAGCTAGGAATAGTTATTCCATTCCGATGACGGATTCTAGGTAAATACTTCACTTTTCTCATTCATTTTTTTCCTATCCCACGGAATAATCATTCCACCAACCAAATGAGCCCATAAGGTATCATAATAATAAAGGATAATAGTATCTCTAATTTTCTAATTTAACCCAATATTATTTATAAATTAACTAGATAAAATGAAATAAGAAAACAAGTGTGGAAAAGTGTGTGGAAATAGTCAAAGAGCAGCAATCCATAGCCGATTGTCCCCTGCTGCATGTTCTGTTGTTTTTTAGGCATTACTTATTAATTTGTAATCACAATCATAATGTTTATTTATTTTAATTAATTATTACGTTATCCAAATAAGTTTTTTTTTATATATTATATTATGTTTTGGTTTTGATTTGGACCTAATCTCTATGAGTACGGGGAAACAAGATTAGACTTCAATTGAATCTTCAACGACAAGTATGCCTTCGAAATCTTTATAATTGATTTGACATATATATATATATGTCTCCACTTCACTCATTAATCATAATTTCATACTTTCCTCCGGAATTAATTTAATTTATTTTTCAGCCAAGCAATAGTTTAGTAGTCTTCGTATTTTTAGAAAAATTAAAAGCGTTGGGAGTTCAATTACCATAATGAAAAAAATTAGTAAAAATTGCTTCTGTATTTAAGAAATAATTTTTTTTTATGTATGTCATGTGCATCTTTTCTATATGCTAAATAAACTTGGTTTATTACATCAAGATCTTCTTCAACTTATTTTTAAATATCTATTTGATCCTTGAATTTTTAAAAGTTTTCAAGAACTTTCTGAACTTGCAAAAAAGTTTAAAATAATCCCTTGAACTTGCATAAAATGATCAAATTTACCTACTCAATATCATGTGTTAGCTTCTGACTAAGAAAAATGAATTATTTGAAAATTCAAAATGAATTAAAATCTGACATGTATAAAAATAATAAAGACTTAAACAAAAAACAAACTTAACAATTGTTAATCTTTGTTTTATCAATTGTTATTTTATAAAAAAGAATTAAATAACCGTATAAAAATATGATATGATGCGTAAAATCAACTTATACGTTATATTTTGCCATCTCATATTTTTTTCCTTTTCTTTCATGTGTCAAATTAAACGAGAAACAATGGAGGAAATAACTAAATTCTATAAAAAAAAACGGTGGTAGACATAAAGATAGAATTGTCTCATATTTAATTAGAGTTTGTTTGGTATTGTTTTTCAAACTGCTGTCTTAATAAGTTAATATCACAACCCTTTCATAGAACTACATGTATTAGTTATGAACAACACATCCCGATCTTTCATACTACTTAATTAAGAACTGATTGAGTGTTATTTTAAGATAAACTCTATTATATATATATATATATATATATATATATATATATATATATATATATATATATATATATATATATATATATATATAAAGCTTGAAAATTGAACATTTTAAAAACAGTTTGAAAAAGAATAACAAAACTGACTTTCGCATAATATGAGTATGCATGACAATGAATTGGTTAGAATCCATGAAATGATATGATACGTAGCCATTGAGAGCTCCCCCTCATATGTATTTATTTATATATGTGTGTTTAGGTTATTTGTCAGACTGAAACACGAGTATTTTGGAAGTTAAAAGAGGTAAGGCCATTATTTAGTCTTGTAGTTGTGAGTAAGAGTGAGAAGTAAGTGACATTTAATTTAAAGACAAGTCATGTCATGTCATGTCATTTGCAGTTTGGAATCAACTTTACTTCCTTGCTTGCATTACTTGCAGTTCAGTTATTGTCTGCCTTGTTCATCATCTTGTTCTTCTTCTGACTTTCATCTCTTCCTTCATTAAATATTTGGTCCCGACATATACTCACTCACTCCCATTTATGTTACCAATATCTTTTTTAATGTTCTTATCCCTTTGTTTGAATTGAATACATCTTTTGCTTTACAAAACCTAGTGATCCACCAATTTAGTTTATTTAATACGTTAGTAGTGGGTGATATGGTTAGAGATCAATCTTTGATTCCTTTAAAAACTTATTTGATTCAAAAGAACCCTAGCGATCCAACCCTATGAAATATATAATTCATGGAGTACTTTTTTTTGTTGCATATTAGTATTTGTTAGTTACGTACAATACTGTATTTGAGTTGGATTTTCTTTATCAGTTTTCACATTTTTAAAAATAAATATATAGTATGGAATACAAAAAAATTTGTCGAAACATGCATTATTAAAAAAATCACTTAAATTTCATAAATATTTAGCATTTATGTAATATCGAATAGAGTTTGATTTATAAAATTTAATTATACCAATCAGACATAGTCTGAGTAATACATTCATAAAGTGAGTGGGGTGACTAGTATTCGAATATGTTCCAGAATTTTAACAAGTCCACAAGCCTTAAAATCGATTGAAAGACAGAATTTCCCTAATTAATCACAACTAAATCACTAATGTAGCTGTCTAACATACTCGAACTTCAAACGAAAACATGAGCGTAATCGAGAAAAAGAGGATTCGCCTTATGAAAATTGAGATGGATGCCTCTTAGAATATGGATGAGATTGAGATGATGAATTTTGGTTTTGATTCGTTAAGGGATCGATGGCTTTTGGAATCAAGTAGTATAGCATTAATTTTTATATTATTTAATGAAGGAAAATTTAAGAAGGCGCACATAGAAAAAATGTAGTTGTGAGGTGCACTTTTTCAAAAGGAAAGAAAGTTACGGGATGCTTTTGAAAGGATAGAGGGACAGTGGATGGATATGTGATAGATGAAGGAGCTAATGATGCATTTGATTATTGATAAATAACCAAAGAAAATTGAATTAGTAGGAAATGACATTCAATACATTTTCGATATATGTGTTGATATTTAGAACCAATTTTTAACCCTTTGAATCTCATCAACACAACTTTTTAAATGCGTACTGAAAATCTTATTTTCACGTTAACTTACCTGATTATCCGTGTAAAAACACTTATTGTATAAATTTTCATACTTGTTTGTACTTATACCCAAAGGCATAGTGGTTTATAGCTATCTAGCTGCTTATTTATTGCTCCAAATATTCAAATGAAGCAACGCAACAAATAACAATATGAGATCATTTTATTCTTCATTCTTAGTTTATATTGAATTGGAAAAATGATAATTGTGATTGAATATAATGATAAAGTGATTATATTGAAGCAATTGAAATGTAATATACACATTACAGAAGAATAAAAAACAATTGAAAATCCCCAAAAAGTTACAACTTAATTACTGTAAAATCCATTAACTCTACCAATTCATAAGAAGATGTATTGAGCGAGTTAAAAAAATAATGGAGGAATTAGGCTCAAACCACAACTCATCCAAAATAAAATCGATTATAAATATGTTCATCAACTCCCAAGGGTTTTAATGAAGCACATAAACTTGAGCCTTTTGGGCTTGCCCCTTAGGAGTTCTTTTGGATTCTGTAAGCCTTTCAATAAGTAACGCAAAGCCCAAAACTAATCTGGACCCAACAAACATGTTTATTTTTTCAATGAAAGACAGTGAAATTGTGACACGTGTAATTGATTGTGTATCAATATATCAGTCAAACTTTTTCCTAATGACTCCAATAAATAACTGCATTGAACATCAAACTGGTGAACTAGTGGTTCGTAATATGAATATTTAACTGGATTTAACAATGACTGAACTGAATTATTAACTTTAAAAAGAAATTATTTGGGACATTTATAACATTGATATGAAAATGCAATCCTTAATATCAATAATTTTTGTTATATTATCCGTATTTTTTATTCAAAATGATATATAATATATATATTAAAATATTTTCTTAAGTAATTCTATGAATAAAAAACTAATATTTCTAGATAGCTAGTTTTTCGGTTTTTTCTATTTTGAATCGGTTGTGTTCAGTTTTTTTTAGACTATCATTTTCAATCAATCACATCAGAATCGGTGACAAAATATAGTTTGATTGCGCGAAACGATTGTGATATAATATTTTGCGACCGTATGTGATTCGAACTAAGAAATTCGGTTGGTAAAACAAAAACAACATTAGTTGAAATATTCCATATCCACTCAATATATAAGTACATAAATATTAATTTTCAATTATGATTATTGACGAATACAAACTCCCACGTATATATAAAAAATTGTATTTGTAATGGGCATGAACTTGTCGTCAGCTAGAAAAGTAGTTAAACAAACTCTTTATTATTAAGAAATGTAGAATTTTCTTTTTCAAAAAAACGATTTGCCAGTGCCACTATTGGCTAATTTGGTTTAACAAACATTAACCTTGTACAAATGTAAACGAAAAAATTAATTCATTTAGCATGATAAAACAAAATTTAGTTACATTTGCATACTCTATAATAGACCGTAATTTGCTTTCCAAAACTATGATGATGATATTTTGTGATTTTTATCCGTCTCCTTTCTATTCTACATTTAAAATCTGACACAAATCTAACACAAACAGGAGAGAAAATGTAAGAGTATAGAAAAGAGAAAAAAAAATGAAAAAAAATGTAGAATGTGGATTTTGAAAGAAAAACGAGATCAAATTTTGATTATTCCATCACAATCTAGTTTTGATGGCATCGTGGGATCATGTTCTGTATATCTATTAATTTAAGTGTTTACTAAATTAGAAACTACTTGTTTAATGCATTAAATTTGGAACAAAAATTAAATAAGTTGCTTTTACCTTTGATTTTTTATTTTAAACTTTAAACTCTAAAGAAATTGAGATAATCTGAGATATAAATCTTTTTGGAATTTCATGTTATTAGAGATTAAATTCTAATTGGTTTACAAACCACAATCGGACAATCTAGAATTACAAATGAAATGTAAATTACAATTAAATGAAAATAATTTGTAAATTCTAACAAACACTTATAATCTACAGTTTATCATTAAATAATTGACATGTAATAATCACAATCAAGAACGTAGAATTTTGAGCGAACTTATTTTTAATGATTTTATTATTCTAAAAAGGCCAAATACATTAACACTCATTTTAAGTTGATAATAAAAATTGGATACCATTAATTCCAACATGTAAAAGGATGACATACCTGTTGGAAAAATTATAATTTATTATTTCGAAAAGAAATTATATTATGTGTTACAAATTTACTTTAGTTTATTTGTTGCCATTTTGTTTAAATATTGTAACGTGTTATGACAACGTTCTATTAGAATCTTGATATTTATGTTTATGATAATAATGGCATATGTTTTTTTATTAATTGAAATGTTTTTCAATTCATTTATAGGAACGACCATATATGCATTTGAAATGGTTTGTAACTGATTTCTATTTTAATGAGTTTTATTTGGTTATTAATAACAGTCTTTTAATTGTTTGACATATAATCTCTGTATATAGAGGTATATATGAGTTAAGTTTTTTGGGGAAATGATATATATTTTTACAAGACAATTCTAATATTATTTTGGTCTTCATCATTCTTTTTGTGTTACTTCAAAAATTATTTGGCACCACTTTTACCCGTGTGTTCTATTTTCTGGATATGATATTGTATTTATATTCTTACTGTCACTTTCAAATCGAAAGTGAAGAAACTATTTAATCTTTTGAGGAACCACCAAATATCATTTAAGGATAATGCTTAGCACGACTCAATTTATCAGTGTTCAAGTTTCTTAACTTTTCTATTATTTATATTATAACTATTTTTACACATATTCAATTGAATATGTTTATTATTTGATTGAAAGTTGGAGCAGTAAATTCCATAAGTTGGATTTCTCAATTTGGTTGACGTCTCTATATTCAAGAGAAATAAAGGAAATCAAAGAGTTTATTTATTTATTTTTGTCATTGTTTCCAACAATATCCCCCTCAACTTGGAAAAAACGAACCATTTTGCATCCCTTAAAGCTACGTGTCAACTTTTGGTTAAAGAGAGAAAAATCAGAAAAATGATATATTTGAAAAGCCAAACCAACCAGATTTTGACATGTGGCATTGAAGGGCTAAGTGGTTGAATTTTGCTAAGTTAAGAGAGGTATCTGATCATTTTTCAAGTTTGAGGTGATATCTGATATTTTATGAAGTTAAGAGTGTAATAATGCATTTGATCTTCTAAAAAAATATTTTTACATTGGTTTTGGCATACTTATACTTAGAAATGAAATTAAAATAAGTTTATACGAAATGAAACGAAAACAAAGAGCGGAAAAAATTTGGTATCCCCAAATTGATGTTTTCTTACATATTTTCTATTAATTTTTTATAAGTAATAGTTATTTTTGTTTTCTTATTTTTTTTCACTGTCTATTTTTTCTTTCATACGTGTATTCCACCTGTCAAGAATTGATTGGGACAATGAAAGGGGACGTCAATTTTGGGATAAATAAATTTTTTTCACCAAGAACATGACAACTGTCAATAGACGCGTGATTTTCAGAAGTTTTACATTATCTTTGGTAAGTCAAGATGAATATTTTTTATTCGTTGTAATTCGACTGGATGTGTTATTTTTAGAAAAATCAATTATATATTTGGATCAATAATAAAAATTTATGAATTCCGAATATTTAGATACTGAGTCAATAGAAAAAGTTGAGAAAATGGCAGACTGGTAGATGAAGATCAAAGTCAAAAGAGAAAATTAAAATATACCCTTTAATAAATGATTAAAGGGACGTGATATAATTAAGATTATGGGAAATAATAAAGGCAAGAACATGTGATAATAATATAAAAAAGAAACAGACGTAGAAATGAAGAAGGTGGAGATGGATATGTATAAATTATAATTCAATACTTGCAACATTTAATTATTTTAAGAGTGGCGACTTTGCTCTTGGACACAACTCTTTATATTTTGGGTTTTAATTTTCTTAATTTGTCTTTGTATAAAAGAAAAAAAGGTGTTTGGTGGCACCAGTGAAAAAAATAAATGGAGGAAACAATTGGCATTAATTATAAATTATTCGTCGTCGGGTTCAAACATTAAAACAATGTTATTTCTTATCTATTATAATCAGAAGAATGATAATGTGAAAAACATTTTCAATTCATACCTTTTATTTTGAAATGGAAGATAAAAATTTATTCAATATTATTTTAATATTTAACATAAAACATAAAAAAAAAATCCTTTTTCATGTACTATTATGTATGCAGGGGCTAAAAGTGCTTTTCTAGTCACGTGCATATATGTTCAAGTGAACTTCGCCATCCGACCTATCTAGGACCGATTTTATCAGTCGGGTCTGGACAAATATTTTAATTTAATAACTTGACCCTGTCTGAGTATAATAAAATTCGAATATACAACGAATAAGGTCTGGTTTCATATTAAAAATAAAGTTTGATCTTCAATATGTTCTGTGATTATTAATTTATAAAAATAGAAATTAACTTTGAATAATTAATTTAGTACTCATTTGCACTTATTATTCACAAATTATTTATTTTCATTTAGAAGTTAACATTTTAAAAGTACATTGTGCATATTATATTAGAAATTTGTTTACTTATTTCTTAATAATTTGTGAATTAATAACATCAGAATTATTTGAAATTAAATCTTCATAAAAATTTTATCACTTTACTTTTATATATATGTTCATTTGATAAATGACCCAATTGTAATTTTCAATTATCTTTTCACTATCATTTATCATTTGGTGTTTTCCCTTATAATTTAATTTGCTATGTATGCTATTAAATTTATTTGCGTTATTTGTATTAGTGTATCTGATATATAATTGATAGGAAGTTTCATAGGAATTTGTTTTTGTCAAAAAAGAACAACGGGAACGCTCTAAGGAGCCTGATATTTTCTCTTAAAAAGTTAGACCTTGTCATTTGATTGAAAATATAAAGCTAGCTACCCTTCTTTTTTATTAATATTTTCAATATATACAGAATTAAAAAAAATGTAACAACGTTGTTGGAGTCGCAATGTTCAATGAATGTAATTATATTTGCTTCATTTCTACATATTCGAACCTCATTCAGGTTGGGGTGAAGATTTTCCTTATTTTAAGTGGTTACTTTTTTAATTAAATGTTACTTTGAACTTTTATAAAATTTGATTTAATTATGACAAAAAACAATAAAGCTCGTTTGTTTGCAGAAAAATAATGTACAAGGGAAAATATGCCTCAAGGAAAAATATTGTACATGAAAATAATTTTTTTTTATGTTTGGTTACATTACTGTAAATATTTTTTGATGTTTGTTTACATATCTAAATATTTTCCAATCATAAATTTAAATATACAATATCACATTTTAACTTATATATATATATATATATATATATATATATATATATATATA
>CATIWQ010039931.1:0-38745 GCA_949673415.1 Euphorbia schlechtendalii
GTGAATAATTGAATATCTGAGTGTCTAGAACCGAATCTGTTAAAGTAGTCTAGTGTACGTAATATCTTTGATAATTTTGCATGTTTTCTTTGCTATACTTGTTCGTAGGGATAATCTATACCGATTTCTTCTACTCTAATATATTTATACATTTATCTATTTATTTACCATCATATTCCAACCAACCCAACAACAATAAAATTATCTATTTTATTTTCTTTGTTCTGTTACTCTTGTTGGTCATTAGAACTGGTTCATTCCTTGTGGGTTCGATATCTTTTAAAACTACATCACAACTGTATACTTGTAGTTATCATCATTTTTCTATTTGATAAGTGGTATTGACAATACCTATACTTTAAAGCAAAAATCTCGTGAATAAGTTAATTAACTTATCAGTAGAAAAGTGGTGAACAAGTTTTTAGCGCCGTTGCCGGGGATAAGCCTTTTGGAACGAGTATAGCCAAAATCTTACAAACAAGTTTTTGGCACCATTGCAGGGGAAGGCAAGTGTGTTTTAAAGATCAGGAGATATCGGTACAAATTATTAATTCTTACTCATTTATTCCTTTCCTATAGTATACACTTTTCTAATCTTATCTTAAATGTAAAAATATTATGAAATAATCATCTTAGAGGTGATACGTCATAATATTTCATCTTAATTCTTGACAAATAGAAGATTTTCTTCTATTTTACACATTCGCGTTCGCGACATATACTCACTCTCGTGAATTTCCTTGTTAAAACATTCTGTTTCTTGTTTTGTGTAATCACGATCACGACTTCTGCGAAAACTGCAGTAGTTTGGTAATTTTTTTACAGTTTCTCTCAAACTCTATATATAAGAGTGTGAATTTTCATAATTCTTCACTTCAGAAATCCGAAAATCCATTTTCTTCATGCAGCATATTTGTTCCAAACCTTGGAAATCAATCAATCCTTTTCTTTTCTTCAAAATGGTACACCCTAAAAAATCTAATCTCATTCCCCCCTTCGAATCTTCAAGAGTGGTATGAAGCGCCTTCTCCTATCTACTCTCGAGAGGAAGGTGATCATTTTGAATCCATCAAAGATGCAGAATTCACGAGTTCCTATGTTATTCATAGGAATAGTTTCATTCATTTAGGAAGCTATAATAGGGTAATGTATTACCTTAGGATTCTAAATTTTGTTATCTATTCCAATATGATTATTGGAAATAGTGAGGATAATTGTAAGGAAATGCTGATATTGATAGTATGGAAGAATGCTAAGATGGATTGTTTGGAATTTCATCACCAAGGGAAGAAGTATAAATTGTCGAGGAAAGCACTCGAGAAGAATTTGGGCTTCCCTAAAGATTGTTACTACAAAATGCTTCCTGGTTGGGATCCATTACCAACTTGGAATCTCCTTACTGGCCAAGCCGAATACAAACAGGAGTTTGCCTATAGCTAGTGGATACGTGACTCCTGTTTGCTCTCTTTACACTTCTATCTAAGTAGTGCGCTGTTTGGTAGGACTAGTTCCGACACTGTCATTCCCGAAGAATTGTTTATCTTGGAAGCAATTTGGAATGGTATACCTATGGATGTATCAGGGAGGATGATGGAGACTCTTATGTCTAAGATAGCGTATGGGTGTCGAACAATGGTAAATTTTTTTGGACAAGTTTTGGGAGAATATCTTGTGCTGCGAAATTCTTTACTGATGAAGATGAAATTTAGGAATTAACTATGAAAGTTTTCTTCGAGTATGGATTTCTAACTAAGTGCATTGGAGAAAATGGGATAACCTATGATTGGAAATCATGGGATGAGCGAGTAGAAGCCAATAAAAAGCGAGAAAGAGAGATCGCTAGGGAAGAAGGGAATAGTTCAACCAATCTTAGGAGAAAGTTGAATGAATTAATGGAAGAACAAGTCTCTATTCATCACAAGATTGAAGACACCCACACTCTGATGTTTGATGTTGAAAGAGATCTGTGGGAGTTGCGTAATAAGATTGATCAGATGATTGAATCACTAACTCCTGACTAAATTGTTTTCCTTTCATTTAAGTTTAGAACCTTGTATAGTCTTTTCTTTTCATTTGTTTGTTGTTTGTTTAGTGTTTGTTTGTTTGCTTGTGTATTTATTGCTTGTTTGTTAAATATGAAATAAAAATTTGAACAACAAGACATTGATGTTCAATTACTATCATCACCTTGATCATTCAAGGTATGAAATAGTAAATATTTATCTTTTGTATTTAACAATGTTTGTTTGTATTTATGTTTCTAAGTTCTTATAGGTACAGAGTCTAAAAATTGAAGAATTTGAAGAATTAAAGAAGATCACGACCGCGACATACATCTCGCGCTCATGAATATCGGCTTTCAAAACCTACTATTTCTGTGATTAAGAAAGTCATGATCGTGACAAGCCTTCACGATCACGACACGAGAAAAATATAACCGTTACAGATTACGATTCAGCACACGACAGATGTCCATAACTGCCATTAACGGCTAGTTTTGAGCAATAACGACTATATTGACTATTGTGGCCAATTGGAGACCTCTTAGAACTCTATAAATAGGTTTGAGTTGAACCCTATCCACCACAACCTTCAAAAAGCTTACAAAAATTCTGAAATTTCTTCATCTTCACTCTTCAACATTCAACATTTTTTCTTAAAACCTTTCCACTTCAAAACAATCAAGATGCCTTTGAAGAAATCTGCAAATAGGAGACAAAGCCAAACATACCAAGAGGAGTATGGTTGTCCTTTCCCTTTAAGGATAAGAGAAGAGGGCAAGCGCTACCAAAAGCTTAGTAAATTGGATATCACGGGGATGATATTCCTCGATATTGTCTTCTTGGAAACATTGAATCTCCATAGAGAGATGGAGGCTTATCTTTCTGCTCTTGGACTCACAAAATTTATGGATTTACGTTTTCCACAAAATCGAGATTGGATTCTCTAATGTCTAGTGACATTCGACTATGAAGATGCAAGGAAAAGGGTGATAAAATTCTGTAATCAAGGTAATCAATATACCGTGACAAGGGATATGATGCATACTTGGTTTGGGTTTGAAGTAAAAAAATCATCAACCATGATGGAATGTTTTCAACCAAATCAAGTTTGGGTAGAATTAACTAGTAAGCATTCTTTTGACTCTAAAAATTCTCCTAATAAACTCATTACGGATAATTGTATTCTACTCCTTTGCAAATACCTTGCAACTTCGGTATTTTGTCTAGTGGAAAATACAAAAGTCCAAAGAAGAGATTTGTTTGTTCTTTCATGTGCGACAAAAAATCAAAAGGGGAAGTTTGTGGACATCATTTGGGAAATGATGAAGAAGAATTCTACTAGCATGAGAAACAATATTGGGGCGGCCGAAATCATCACCGCCATTGTTCTGGGTGTGTGCCAAGAACTCCCGTATGCATAACAATCAAGAGAATACTTTCGTTACATGGATGGAAGTTATTTGAAAAATGAAGGACTAATTCAAGAGAATGACAGTGAATTTTCATTCTACTCCTATGCCAACAGCACCAAGAAACTAATAACATCTCATGAAGAACCTTCTGGCCCCTCCGACCCAACTGCTGACACCACACTGGAAAAGCTCCATTGATTGAAGAAGAAGAAGAAGAAGACGAAGCTCCGGAAGATTGGAAGGCAAGCATGCAACAAAAATTAGACAATTGCCAAGTGGAACTTGGACTAATGAAAAAAGACAAGAAAATTCTAAAGAAGAGTAATAAATCGATGTTTCGAAAATTACTTTCTTTCTTTAGAAAAAAAATTATCAATTTACTCCTAGTCCCTCGGATTCTCCTTCTCAATGAAATGGGTTTTTTCTTTTCTTTCTTTCTCTTTTTCAAATTTTTAGACTAATTCAGTAATTTTCATTTTTATGTTTTTCTATTAATTAAAATCTCTCACAATGAGGACATTGTGTTCTTTAGTGTGGGGGGAGCTTTTGTATAAAATCCCGAAAGATCCAAAAAAAAAATTAAATAAAATAAAAAAACTTGAAGAATTTGAGAATTTTTCTTGATTTATTATTATTTATACTTTATCCATACCTATACTATACTAACATTTGTTCCAAGGTTATTTTGAGCGTTAGGTATTTCAAGTTTGATGTTAGTGCATATTTCGAACAAAATGTTTCGAATATACCACACGGTTGAGAGTGTGAGCGTTTTAGCACAACATTTATCAAATTGGCAAGGATGAGTGATGAGTAACATTCAAAAGCAACATTCCAAGTAAGTTTCGATATACATTTCAATGCAACATGAATTAGTATAAGTTGTATAGTTTTAGTTTAATGCTACCAATAAGTTTAAATGGAGTAATATCTAGTAGTGTTCTTACTATGAGTTTTATATGCAATTCTCGTATACGTCCTATAAGTATTAAGTGTGTTTAAAGTGTTGGGAAACTATAGCCATAATACTTTGAAATTGATCAATAAAGGATGAGGGTATTGAGAGAAAAATCAAAAGAAAGAGAGGATAACCAATGAGTTATGCAAAAGGTGAGGAATGGTACGGAGCAGAAACATCAACCATTCAATGAGTAAAAAAAAGAAAAGTAGCATAGCACGAAAATTGGGTGCAAAGTACAAAGTACTTCAGAGAACATATGCTTAAAAGAAAAAAATGAGAGAGTGGTATGGAGCATAAAATGCAACCACTGAAAAAATGGGAGAGTGGTATGGAACATAAAATGCAACCACTATATGTTTAGCATCCTAGGTTACCTAAAAATGCCTTGAGATCAAAATTATTCAAAGTGTGCTTCCTTTGTCCTTTATACTTTATGTTGTACTTAAGAGAAGGAAATATTCGAGCATGTATATAACACTTATATGAAGACACAATTTGGTTGAACCTCCATTAACAGCAAAGGTATGCAACTAGACTATATGAATTGCACATTACTAATTTGTGAGAAATGATGTTACTTGACTTGAGTATTATGCAATGTGGAATGTGGTACTCACTAAAATAGTCTTTCGCCAAATAAGGTATGAACATAGATTACTAATTCTATACACTTCTGTTATTTACCTTGAGGATAAGGCAAAAGTTAAGTGTGGGGGTGTGATAAGTGTATATTTACACTTATAATCATGATATTTTCAATCATTAAACATTATGGTTTAAGTCATTTTATACTTCATATAAAAGATTTCATGTGGTATGTAGTTTTTTTTATGAAAATGCAGGTACTAGGTAAATCTGGGAAGTAAAATGTTTAAAGTTGGAAATCTATGCAAAAAGAGTGGAAAAGGTGCATGGAACTTAAGGAATTGGCAAAGGATCGAAGATGTCAAAGATCGATAGAAATCGTAAAGAGGAATCATGTGAAAAAGGCATGTCACGATCATGACACATATATCATGGTCTCGACTTGTTAACCTTTACAACAGAAAGTTTCCAACCAAGTATTCACGGTCGTGACATAAATTCGCGATCGTGACCTTGACTTTTTTTGTCAACTATTCTCTTCTTTCAATCGCCGGATAAAAATGATCAACTGCCATCAACCACCATCAACTGTTAAATGAAAAGACACCTTTTGGAAGCTAACCAATCATGAAAAGGTGTCATTCCAATGTAGATGAGATCAAACCAATTCAAACCAATCACAATGAAGAGGTACAACTCTTAGCCAATGGACACGACCCTTCATCTGAACAGATGTAACTCTTCATACTCTATAAATAGGGCTCCAAACTCCATAATTTCTGTGGTGTGGTGTGGTATATGGCATATGGTGTGTAGTGTGATATACGTGCATACATTTTTTAGAGAGAAAATCGTGTAGATTTCGCTTCGTTCCAAGTTAGCTAGAAAATGTATAAGTGATTCGAACCTTATTTTGATCACTACATTTCCCTACATATTCGAGCGATTGTTGTATGAGTGTAATTACAAAGCACTTATCAATAAAAGTTTTCATTCTTCAACATTCTTTTATTCGAGATTCATAAAGAATAGTATCCTAGCGGAGGTTCTGTACGAGCTGAGACCGAATTCAAAGTAGACGCAGGAATTGCAGGAATTGACGACTCCCATTAAAGAGTGGATATGGTTTGATCAACTTTAGCTTTCACTTGAATACCTTACAACTTTGCTTTGTTTTCTACTTATACTTTCTATTTCGAAGTTTATTGTATGTCTATGTGTCATATTGTGTATTTTGTGTTGAGTCTTTTATATTAATCAAGTTATATGGTTTTGAGTTAACTTTAAGAGTGATTTCGGGGTTAACGAGATTGTGCATAATCACTGGATCTGTGATTATAATGCTGTTTAGTGAGCAAACATTTTTGGAATGGTAACTTGCTAAATATGGCTATGTGAGAGCGACCCGTACTAAGCATAGTACTATTGTTATCTAGGTTTATTTAATCATCTTAATTCATTTGTTCTAGATTTAGAAAATTCATTTCATGTGTTGCTCTACGGTGAATAATTGAATATCTGAGTGTCTAGAATCGATTCTTTTGAAGTAGTCTAGTGTACGTAATATCTTTGATAATTTTGCATGTTTTCTTTGCTATACTTGTTCATAGGGATAATCTATACCGATTTCTTCTACTCTAATCTATTTATTTACCATCATATTCCAATCAACCCAACAACAATAAAATTATCTATTTTATTTTCTTTGTTTCGTTACTCTTGTTAGTCTTTAGAGCTGGTTCCTTCCTTGTGGGTTCGATATCTTTTAAAACTACATCGCAACTATATACTTGCAGTTATCATCATTTTTCTATTTGATAAGTGGTATTGATAGCACTTGTACTTAAAAGCAAAAATCTCGTGAATAAGTTATTAAACTTATCAGTAGAAAAGTGGCGAACAAGTTTTTAGTACCGTTGCCTGGGATAAGCCTTTCAAAATGAGTATAGCCAAAATCTTACGAACATATGTGCAATTCTCACACCACATAGCTCCCACTATGTCCTTGTACTTTTACGCTATGAAGTATCAACGGACTTTGTCTTATCAATGCAAATATATAATACCACATATATATGATACCAACGAGATACATAAATTAAACAAACACTGATAAATAACAAAGATGCCTTTATTATTAATAGTAATAATCTGAAACTATTTACACAACATAACTAATTAAGATATATCACCATGATTTACTCTAGGGCATGCATCATGTCTAACAGAAGAGCCTGCACTTGAAAAGCGGTAATAGTAGGGGCATCAATGGCACTCCCGATCGAGCCTTAACCTTTCTTGCTCTTGCAAAGAATAGCCTGCAAATATAAAATCATAATATATAGATTAAAAAATCCACAAAAAAACAGTGCATTAATGTACACAAACAAGTTCCAATTGAGAAAGCATGAATAACAATGATACCTGTGAAGCAAGATGAAGCAGAGGAAAGACCATCAATGCATGTATCAACTCTATATAAGCACACTCTACGGAATCCACATGATAACTAGCTCTATGCCAAACTAGAGCCTACTCTTGATCTAATAGCAAATGCAGATAGAAAAGATCTATAGGTATAGGAGAAGGGATCACTCTAGCGACTATTGGTCATGGTCTAAAGGTCTTGGACCCTCTCTTCTAGGAACCACTCTATGCATATGGGGCACTCCATAATGAAGTGTTGGTCTTCACTATTAGCCTAAGTGGTCTAGACCATTGCCTAGTGAGGTGTACCCTCCCATGGATCCCGGTGGATCTGTAAAGCATTGCAAGTTTTGTAGCGCTTGTAAATATAATTTCTACTAATAAGCATGTGATGTTTTGAGTATCGAGGGATCATACACCTTTTCTAGAAAGCCCATTTGGTCATCTAAAGTCATCGGGGTTCTATATTGGTCTGGAACATCGAGCTTAAAGGTTCCTAGCTGGGAAGCCAAGTTTAGGTTAACCTCTTGCAGCTCTATACTTTGGGATACTCTGAGGTCACACACATTTGGCCTTCACTAGATGGGGTCTATACTGAGAATAAAATGGTAGTCAAGTTCATTTTGATTGACCATTAAATGGTAGAACTAGTTAATAATTTTGAAAGAAGGACTAGTAATAAATATGTTGATATGTGTAGCAAGTGGGCTCATTGAATACGGGTTATTCACGAGAGGGATTGCATGACTTTCACTAGAGCACTAGGCGTGCTTGTGAGTCGTCAACGTGGCTAACACTGCTAGTTACTACTAGCACACGCTGTTGGGCTACAAGCCCACAAGCATTGCCCTGCTAGTACTTTGCGTGACCTGCAATGCAAGCCCACTTGTGGTACAGTAAGCCCATGCTTGCGGGATAAGGCAAGGGCACACAGCTTGTCGAAACAGGCTATGAGCATGGGTAAAACCCGAGGAGCTTGGAGCTCCACGTGGTAAACTGTGTGTGGGATGGGGATTCCCATCCCACATTTCTTATATGGGAGTTCCTTTGCTCCCCTTCTTCCTATATAAAGTAGTCTTCTCCTCCACTTTCAATGCACTTTAGTTTAGCCTTTCTCTTATGAACTTGACTGCTTTCTTGCAAATCATTTTGAGATCCTCCTAGAGTTTCTCTTTTATTTGCAAGATTCTTTTGATGGCTTATTCCCTCTTTGGAAAAGAGCCTTCAGATTTATTTTTGGGCTGGTCTACGAGTGGTCTAGTAGCCACTTATCAACTGATAAGTTCTCCTTTTCAAGGAGGTTTTGGTCAGTGGGGTTCGTGTGGATTATTCATAGAGGCTATCCTACTTTTGAGGCTAGTGCTAAAAGAGTTCAGTCTAACTAGGCTAAAGGATCACTCTGCTACAGCAAAGGAAAAACACGCATCAACTATGATAGTAGGTCTCTTTTAATTATTTTATACAAACCTAATGCATCTATGGATTATTTTATTTAAGATTATATTAATCATGTCATGCTTAGGAGTTCCTTTTAGGTTAATCTTATGTTTTGAAATTCTGACATGGTAGTACACATGTTCATTACTTGTATAGATTAACGAGCAATGTTATCATAGCCTGAAATGGAAAATAAATAAAGAGCAAAATCATGGGTGGGTGGATTTATTTGTTTGAAATGGGAAGGAAATCATGTTTAATTGATATGATAGATGTTAGATATCATTATTAATAAAACGAACCATAGATCAAATAGGAGGGCAAACAAACGGAAGTAGGTAGACAACCCCAATAACCATTTATATTAAAGGTGAATTTGATCTTTCGACATATTAGTCGATTATAAACCAAATTGAGCAAAAATAGAACGGAACCATAAAAGAAAATCATAGCAACAGTTGAGCTTGATAAATTTTCGACATCTATTTATGACATAGATTAATTTAGTTTAATATTATATAAATAAACAAATATATATAAAAAAGTCATCTATGGTTCAATTATATTATCCGATTACCAAGATTCTACACAATCATAAAATTACATGAACCTAGACCACAGTTGGGATCTATATTTGTTTTCAAATTCATCCCAAGAGACCTTAGGCGGTCCAAACCTTTTTGCGCAATAGCCTAACCATGATGATAACTTAAAGCGATTAGGCCCAATGGGGCTACAACATTTTCTAAGTCATCTAGAAAATATATGTTAACTAACAATTTTTCTTACCTGGCTTCAGCTCAGTAAGTTTCAAATGATACCTATTAATAAATCTGAAGAATACAAATCTTTTTTTGATGTTCCATTCTTCATAAGCGCTTTGGTCACATGCAAAAAAATTTCAAACGGAATAATGAAGTACAAATTAGTAAAAGGCACATTCCAAATTAAGCCTCTGAAGAAGTTCATACATGTATAGCTAACACACTTGTATTCTTGAAATTAACAAATTACAAGGTAAAACTTTTACAGCACAATGATAGAAATAAAGACTTTCTAATGTAAACATAGTATTGTCGATTTCCTTACTTTTTCAAGATGATTCTCTCTTTCTTCTATGATCCTAACATATGAAAAGAAAAACCAATATAATATATAAACTCACCAACTCATTTAGATATATGGAAGTTTACAAATTCAAACCCCATAACTCGAGCACTAATTACATGATTGAGATGAACTTGAAACTATCAGCAATCTATAAGTACTCCTATATTATTTTCATTAAAAAGGCACTAAATTTACCCTCCAAAATTTCATTGCTTCCCTCTCTTTCAATTGTATATTTAACGATTATTTCATCATGTATCTTTCTTGTTTCTTTTATTTTATATATTAGATATATGTTTATTTGATGCTTTACCCCACTACAATCTCTTATTCATTTTTCTTTTATTTTATATCTTATATATATGCTATTTTGATGTTTTACCCCACTACAATCTCTTAGTTGATGGCTTCATAACGTGAGTCTACTAGATTATCAAATAAAAAAAAGTTGTTAATATATTTTAAACATTTAATCATAGAATATTCACATAATTACTCATTATCTTCAGTGTCATATCTAGTTTCCAACCACAATATATAAATCATTTTGTCAAGAATAAACTATGGGAATTAAGATTATGGTTTTCAAATAAGCAAAGCACATAAAGTTGTTAAATTCTTACAAATGAGATGCCATGACTCTAGGATTCGAACCAAAAAAACTAAAGGCTGGTTATAATGGTAGTGTTATTGATACGCAAAAAAAGCTTTGGTTTCTTCTTGTTTTGTTTCAATTCGAATTATAAAAATGCACAGCTATTTTTAATTAAATATTATATCATTGGATGGGTAAAAATAGAAGACATGAAAATTGTATTTTCTAGTGAAATGAACAATTCCAACCAAACCTTTTTAGTTGGTGAAGTGAGATAACAATGGTTCTAAGATAGAAAATCAAGAATATGTCCCAACCTGAAATCATACAAACGCAATTTCAACAACTAAACCATTCACTTGACACTAATAGATCAACAAAAATTCATTGCAAAATTTAACTCCACAACCAAACAGAAACTGAACAAAATTACAAAGTCTATCAACAATTTGGGGAAAACCCAAATAAACAAAATCTATCAACAATTTGGGGGAAAACCCAAAGAACAGGAAAAGTGGTTACGCATGGAGCCAGTTTAGAAAAACCCATTTGGAGAAAACGAAGTTTTAATCTCCACTGAACTTTTCAAAGAAGATTATTCAATCGCTTGAAATCTGAATAACCTATTATCGTAAGTTTCTTGTAGATATGGTAAGAAATTTAATTGAAATGTAGCATGCATCAAAACTTAATGTGGAGGTAGATGAAAATTGAGCAGGGGAATGATGATGATGAAACGAGTAAAGTTTAATCATCCAAATCCTTAAAAATCTTGAAGTTTTAAAGAAGAGAAAAAATTAAAGGAAGAACAAGAAGCTTTCAAGTTTCACCCCAAATACCTCTATGCTGAAGTCCTTGAAGAAGATGAAGGTAGGCTATCAGACATCAATCTATGAACAGACAAAGCGGCTTGGCCGAGGGATCATGATGAGATAACTCTATTACACTTTCTAAGTTTGCCATATGAAAAAAAGTAACAAAAAAAGCTAGTCCACAGAAAGAAAGAATTGTAGGGGAGAGAGGAAAAGTGAAAAGTAGAAGAGCATGAGACACGGGAGAAGATGAAGAGGAGCTAACATATTTATTTTTATATTATTTAATACAATTGTCCCTATTTCACTTAAAAATTGCATTGGGCACAATATATAAAAGTTGTCCCCAATATAATTTTACAATTAGAATCAAGGACATAAAACATAAATTATTCCCATCCTTTTGTCTTTAAAAGTATATTTTTTTAGTGTAAGTAGATTAAGGTTTTGCTCAAACTTAGTCTATGTGATTATCATAAAATTAGCAATGTTTTACAACACGTGTAAATTCTTTAAATTAAGGGTCGTCAAGTACTTCACTCTATTAAAAGAACAAAATTTTAAAATCATAATTGTTTATGGCATATCGAATCGAAGTGCCATGGTTATTTTGGAAAGGATTTGATATGGATGCTCATTGACTTTAAGGGGGCCTCTCCTACTTGGAAATCTCAATCATCGTTTAGTTCAACATACCAAAGAGATTTTTATGACTTAGTAAATTTCTATTTGGGAATTTGATTTCGCTTATGGTTTTACATCTATATTTAAATGTTAAATTAAAAATTATAAACATAGGTGCAAGAACTTAAACATGGACCCTTTTTTTGCATGCTATTTGAAGTCTTGGCATAATGGAATGATTATGATGTAGTAGTCTTGAGCATGATCCCTTAGATTAATAACTCCCTGAAACTGTAGTTATCATAATCATATCCATCGTTAAGTCCTAGACTAGGGTGAGACCAGCTACTCTAATGAAATCTATAATAATATTAAGGTAATAAATATTCTTCCTATAATAAGTCTTTGATATGGACCTTATTAACATATGTAAGAACATGTACAATATGCCTTCCCTTAACATGAGTTTGATCATGAGATTAGATTGGGTCAAAGCCTTAACGGAACTAGGTTAGTTATCCATATCATTTGAGCTAATGTCAGATTGGAGATGCATTTGAGGAGTTGTACGATTGGGTATGCATGTCTCGAGAAAGAGAGATCAAATGGATTAGCAATTGCATGGAATGTAAATGGATGGGTTTCAACCATGACTGTCTTGTGGCTTGACCTATTATAGCAGGGGTCACCTTAGATGAGTTATCAATGCTACCTACTTAGGAAAATGGTTCAACTATGTTTCCCGAATTCAATTGAAGGGGCTATATGAATGTCAATAAAAATAGTAGGAGAGATGTGATTAATTAAAGACCTTATATTAAATGCATGTACATATACTAATGGTTGAACAATTTCTATCTTATATGTAGGTTGAATATGATCACTAACGTATACACCTATATTGATACTTATCCGCTTGACAATATGAAATATGTTGTTTACAACTTCAATGAGTGGTTTGGATCTATCAGAATAGTTTTTCAGAATTATCATTTAGATTATGTTTCAGATGATCCAAGTCCCAAACACCCCAATAAGAATGCTTTTGGATGTGAAATGAATGACTATGGGAGGTATAAGGGAAACTATGAATTTGTTGCTAAGCACATGGTACACAACATACTCTCAAAAGTAAAAATATGTGTACAAATATTTGGATAAATGAAATATCAGGAAAGCATATTGTTCCATCGTAAAATGTGAGGAAACGCCTCGACAATCAAGTTTATCATTAATATATATGATAACTCTGATCAATTAAGGGAGCTGGGTATTATTTACAGTGAGAAATCTTTGAGAGAAATGGTATTGAGGGGATAACCCAAAAAATATTATTCTTTCAAATAAAAGCTTAAGGAGTATTATCCTAACTATACTATGACTCAGCTCGTGGACTTGCTCGAGATATTTGAAAATGAGTTTAGAAATAAACTCAAAGGTCAAGTAAATGCAGAGGACCTTAAGTTAAAGAAATTGGAAGGCTTAAAAGTTAAGAGGAAGCTCATGAAGCATCTAGAATGGAAAAGAAATGTTGGGGAAGATGTTTCTCTTGAAATAAGCTCATCGGATATGATGAGGGTTGTGGCTCAAACTTCTATAGGTATGTTCGTACTAGAGTTTCTCTATAGTTCTTTATGAGTCTACAATGGTATTGGAACTGGTTATGGTACTCTCATATCCGTACTTTTATGCAGGGGTTTCGAAATAGTAGGAGGCTTGTGAAGAGGAAAATAAACCTAAGAATTGGAAATGAAGCACAGGTTGCTACAACAGTTGTAGGAATAAATAGTCTTCGTTTGTTTAGTGGCCTAGTTTTAGTTTTGAACAATTACTATTACATTCCTACCATTAATAAGAATATTATTTATGTTGCGTATTTAATAGTAATGGGATTTGAAATTCTATGTTCCAACAACAAATGTCAAATTCGCCGTGATAATATTCTTTATGCTTGTAGAATGTGGTTGAATGGTGTTTATGTTCTAGAACTAAAACTAAGATTCTAAATATGAATATTGCTAAGAAATCAAAATTAGATAATTAGAAATCTTCATACTCGTGGCATTATTTTCTAAGCCATATAAATGATACTCGCTTAACTAAGTTATACAAATGTGGTGACTTGGGCCCAATGGAATGGGATTCGTGTGGGGCGTGCGAAATTTGTTTAAAAGGGAAGTTGAAGGGTATAGTGATGAGTATCCTCTGACCTGAGAACTTTTTACCTTCTCTGAAAGTTGCAATTCTTTGGGTCATACTCATGCATGCCTCATTATCAACATGATACAAATGATTACGGGTATAATGATGACCGTTCGTTGGTAATCTGAGTAGTCAAGATAGGATCCTTCACTCCAATATAGTGATATAATGGGAGTTGGATCTTAAGGCCTCTTGTGGATGTAACACACTCATAAACCTTTTATCAGAGTATGAGATTAATATAATAGGTTTTAGTCAATCTCAATACATAAAGGCATGTGGTATTCTTCCTGAACAAGTCTAACTTCAGAATAGTTACATCTATTACATGAGCTAACACTTTATCCGAGCTCAATATGGTACTTAACATGATGGAAGGAATGTATTGTATTGCTTACTACAGCAAAACCGGATCAAGTTACAAGCATGTGAAGTTTAGAGTATTTGGAGATCATACGTCTTTGCTAAAAAGCCCATTTAATAGTCTAAAGTCATCAGGGTCTATATCAATCTGGAATAATGAGCCTAAAGGTTTTCGAACGGGAAACCAAGTTTAGGTTAACCTCTAATGGCTCTATAATTCGAGATCCTATGAGATCATACACATTGGGCCTCAATTAGATAAAATAAAGAACTTTTAAACGGGATCCATAATGAGATTAAAAGGGTCATCCAATCATTTGGAGGGACCATTAATGATTGTACCAGTTAAGCATTTTGAAAGAGGGACTAGGGACAAATATGCTGATATGTGTAGTAAAGAGTTTTTACTCATTGCAAGTTGGCCCCCCGAACACGGGCTATTCATGAGAGCGCCTACGTGACAGCCACACGAGCACCGAGAGTGCTCATGGGCCACCATTGTGGCTAGCATTGCTAGGTAGTGCTAGCACATGCTGATGGGCTGCAGGCCCACAAGTAACACCGCAAGATGGGTTTGTGGGAATACCTACAAGGCGGGCTCGTGGGAAGTCTCGCAAGCCGCGCTTACGGGATAAGGGAAGCCCAAATGGGCATGCTTTGTGCTCCATAGAGCTCGCCAAAGCGATCTATGTTTGCGGGTAAATTGGTGATCACGTGTTGGATGGGGATTTCCCCATCCCACATTGCTAATAGGGAAGTACTTTTGCTCCCCTTCTCCCTATATAAAGGAGTCTTCTAGTCCTCTTTCAATGAATTTCAGTTCAGCCTTTCTCTTTCAAACTTGACTTTTATCTTGAGAATTAATTTGAGATCTTCCCTGAGTTTCTCATTTATTTGAGAGATTCCTTTGAAGGCTTATTCATTTTTTGGAAAAGAGCATTCGTAGTTATTATCGGGTTTGTCTACAAGTGGTCTAGTAGCCACTTGTTAACTAATAAGTTTTCCCTCTAAAGGAGTTATGTCCAACTGGTCTATGGGATCACTCTGCTGCAACATGGGAAAGGCACACGTCAACTAGTAATGTTTTATACTTAGATGCTAGGTCTCTTTTAAGAAGTCTTTATAGACCTAATTAATTTATCGAATGTTTTAGTTAAGATTATGTCAATCATGCAATGCTTGGGACTTCCAATTAGGTTAATCTTAAGTTTTGAATTTTCATCATTCCAGTTCGCATGGTTATTACCTATATAGATTAACTAGCAACCTCACTCCAAGCTTGGGTACACTTCACGAGTGTCTAGGCTCCCTTAGCAGCATCACCCCACATGATAGGTCGAGGAAGGAATCTATGCTCAAATGCCCGCATTTGTGAATAAGTCATAAAAAAGTTAGTTCTTGAGCAAGAAATCATATATTAAAAGGAACAGGAAGATAAAGTTAGAAATAATACTTGAATGAAGACATGGCCACACTTGACCTCCAACACGTCCCCACGGGAACATGATTGAGGCCAAAATAAAGGTGAGAAAGCATAGCCATGCACTAGGTCAACTTTGGCACCTCAGCTAGGTCCTCAAGGTTGAAAGGAGCCCGTAGTGCATGTGGCTAACACCCTACAAGAAGAGAACTGTAGTAAGAAGTGTGATGAGGAAGGAACAGGTATACTGGTCCCTCTAATCCTCCATCAATTTCTGTTGCCCAAGCAAAAAGACTGCAACCTCAAATACTTGAGGAGCTCAATAGATGGACTCACTCCTAGCTACTTCTCCACATAATACCGAACGTGGGCTTTAGAATGAAAATAGTCCACATAAACGTGGAAGCGAATGGTCAACCTAGCAAATGGCAGCCCACTCATGGCTACCATATCTGATGGAGTCATTGTCATCCCACCTACAAGAAGGTGAAAAGTGTTGATGATTTCGCTCCAGTGCTCAATCAAGACCGTGAGCACCCTGATAGAAGACTTCACACCCTTAGCGGCAAACACTCCACTAGTGGCTGAAAGCTAGCATCATGAACCCTCTGTCGGACCCCAGCATCCTTGATCTTCTCCCGCCAGATCTAGGAGAATGAGAGATATCTTATAGTAGTTCGAACATGCCCTTGCGCAAGGGAAACAACAAATAAATGCGATAAGTATTCCTTTTTTATGTTTTCCATGTATTTATGTAGGTTTAATATAGTAATTAGGTGAAAAATGATGCTGAAATCCCAAAATAACAAAAAAACACAGAAAAAATGTTATCATCTGTAATCAATTACGGTACTGCAATCAAAGATTAAGGCAACACAATCAACATCATGATACCACAATTTCGGTAGCGATACCATGATCGAAAGTTGAAAATGCGACATATTACAATTCAATCGTAAAATATCCTTGAAATCCAAATTTTGCACAAAATTTAAGGTCTAGTGCCTAAATCACAAACTTAGAATCTAACCAAGGATGCATTTTCCATCAACTTATCAATTTGAAACTTGTTAGATCAATCTATTTTAATTTAATTTGAAAATAATCGATAAAGAACTGAAATAGAATGGATTCAGATGGTACTAATCGGTATGTGGGAGGAATGATGCTAGTAATGATGCCTCAATGATGGATCCATCCCCTGCTCTAGTAACATATGCTTCTCTAAGTCAAGGCAGTATGTCAGGCCGACGTCTAATCATCACATACCCTCCTCGTTTGTGATGGGCTCACAGTAAGCCCTCAAGATGGTCCTCGCAAGCTTAGAGCTGAATTTTTGAAACATGGTGAAACATCAAGTGAAAATTATGGAGAAATCGAAAAAGGGCATCAAAGAGCTTTGATTTGGAAAATCAGAAGTAATTGTTGAATTATGAGGTTGAAATGCTTTTATAGGTTTTGTTTTTCTCTTCGATCACGGTACAAAAATCTGATCACAGTATTATGATCTCCCATATCCCAGGCTTATTTTTTCCTTAACTTTATTCAATTCTAATTCGGTATCCCAAAATTTCAATTACAATTTACAAACGTTGAATTCCCAAAATTCAAATTCAATTCAATTCACATTCTTTATTTCAATTAATAAAAAATTCTTAGGATATTTTTTTTCTCCAGATAAAATCTTCCATATTCTTAGAAGTTATATCCCTAGAAATTTCTTTCATTCTCCAAAAATTCTTAAGAAGTTTCTTTTTTTGGAAAATTCTTTCCAATTTTTATGAAGTTATTTTCCAAGAAATTTCTTCCTTAAAATTCTTCGAATGTTATTTCACCATAAATTTCTTTTCTTCTCCAAAAACAATTCTTAGGAATTTATTATCCCACAAATTCCTATATATTCCAAAAATTCTTGGGAAACTATTTTGCAAGATTTTTTTTCCTTCTTCCAGAATTAATTCATATTTTTAGTAAATTTTATTTCTCAAGAAAAATTCTTCTCTATTCTTAGGAAGATATTTCCCCAGAAATTCTCCCATATTCAAAAAATTCTTGGGAAAACATTTTCCCAGAAATTCTTAGATTGTTTTTTTTTTCTCCAGAAAAATTTATCCATATTCTTAGAAAGATATTATCCCGGAATTTCTTCCATACTCTTCTCCAATCAAAAAATTCTTAGGAAGATACTTTCCCTGAAATTCTTTAATATTCCAAAACTTCTTTGGAAGATATATCTCTACAAATTCTTCCCTGTTCCAGAAATTCTTAAGAATATATTTTCCTAGAAATTCTTCCCTATTCTGAAAATTTTTAGGAAGATATTTCCCCAAAAATTTCTTCCATATTTTCAAAAGCTCATAGGAAGATATTTCCATAGAATTTCTTCCCTATTCCAAAAATTCTTCTTGGGAAGATATTTTCGTAGAATTTCTTCCTTAATCTTAGAAATTTTTAGGACACTATGAAAACTTTTTCCCTATTATGAGGAAGTTATTTTGCAAGATTTTTCTTCCTTATTCCAAAATTTCTTAGGAAGACATTTTCCCAAAAATTCTTCCCTATTTTTAGAAATTCGTACGAAGTTGTTTTTGGAAATTTATTCTTTACAACAAATATCTCTTCGGAAGCTTTTTCACCGCATAGAGACCTTCCCTGAAAAAAGATTAGTCCTCATCAACATAATCATGCTTAATTCAAGGGGAAATTTTTTTTATTTCCAACAAAGTCAATTAAGCAATGATTATGCTTGACCATACATGTAAGTATTGTTTTCTATTGAATTACACGTTTGTTTTCTCATGAGCTGAGAGATCTATATCCCTATGCCTTAAAAGTGACGGTATATTAATATCGAATTTCAGTGATCCATTTAGTTGACAATGAAAGTTACACCTACTTATTTAGATATTCCGGATTTATGACATAATCTATGAAAATAGGCTTGGAAGAATATTGAAAAAAGCCCTGCACCCCTAATGATTGAGAGAATTCATATTTCCAAAAACCGAGGTGATCACGGTACCGCTACCATGATCTAGGTACCATTATCCTGATCATGGTGCGTGATCCATTATTTCCTAAATTTTATTAACAGCCTCAATTAAAAATTCCATTTTAATAATACCCAAAAAAGTGGTCATGTATCCCCAAAAATGGTATTGTGATCGATTTAAACAGGTAGAAAATTCTTATATTTCAAAGATCGTCCTCTTCAGTGAAAATTTGATTTTGTACCTAGTTTCAGCCCTTGTAATTCTACAAATAAAGCATGAAATGGTAAAATTAAGGACCAAATTTTCTCTACAAAAAATCATTGAACCTCTGTCAAACTACTTTCATAAACCTGATTTTTCTCTTTCACAAAAGTTCTAAACAACGAGAGGAATCGATTAGTTCAATTTATCTTTTTGTTTCTAACAGATTACTCTCTAATCAAAACCATAAAAATAGCCTTCTAACCCGGTTGTTCGAGGTCCTGTATCTTCAATATTGCCTAGAATCCGAAAGAGACAAATCTCATTCCAAAAGGTAAAAACTGAGACTAAAACTGTTTCAATTTATCTTTTTATTTATTTGTTTGCACCTTTAATTGCTTTAAAGCATTAATGGGTTTCGTATCACTTTGAGGTAAGCTTCTTTAATTCTTTAAATCTTGTTTTCTTATCAATCAACTATTTTTCATGATTTATTAATCTCATGACATGTTATAACATGATTTGAGATTTAAATGCTGTTTCATGAATTTCCTGTGATTTTGTAAACTTGTGAATTGCAATTTCTATGTTCCGGAATTCTGTAAATTATGAATCTTGCAATCTAATAAATTTGAAATTCTGCAAATTGTTAAAAATGAAATCAATTACGGTCCCATTTTGTAGATAACGACAGATCCCAATACAGCTACCGATATCCCTTTCGAAATAGAATGCTCGATTTTTGTGATGTACTTGAACTTTCTCTTTTGCAGGTATTAATATGGTATTTAGTATCCTGTTTAAACTGTAATATATTAGTATATTGTATAACATGATTATCAATGTTATATAATGCTTTAATCGATGCCATATCAACATGTTGCTAAGATGTAGCTCCAAGTTAGATATGTTCTGTATATAGGATAGATCAGTCTTCCAGTTCTCTCATCTACTTTCTTTTTAAATCAATCATAAGTATTAACTACTTCTAAATAATGAAATATTGGTTTTGTCCTTGACATGTAATTTAAGTTGGTTGAATATAAATAAACGACTCGTTCGAACCGATCTCTAAATTATGGTATAGATTTGTTCTTAGAAATGATGTTATACTAGAATTTCATGGAAAGAGCTGATCCAGTGGCTAAACGGTATTTTAATTTAGGAATCTATAAAAGATCTCAAAGCGAAGTAGCTAGTTCCAAAAAGTCCAGTGACTCGAAAAAGCTTGACCCGAATGGTCGTGAATACCAAATTTGACTCGAACACTGAAACATCATCCACTCACACTAGCAATGAGTAATGTAATTTTTTCTTCTCTGATAGAGATTCTTGAAAAATGATACCCCTCAAAACTGGCTTTGCAACTTGAGCATTTAATTTGATTCGAGAGATTTATGGGATATTCTTCGTTCAAATATTATATGATTTCTTGGGCCAAATTCAAACCTTAGCTTTTGGAACTCGAAATAGATTTCTCCATCAATTGGGTTTCGGAAGAAGCGAGTGAGTTAAACGAATGATGAGAGTCCATGATTTTTTTTTGATAGATGCTTGGAATAACCTTCCTAGATCAATTACTATTGTAAATATATGAACATGAGTATAAAAAAAGATGAAAGGAAATTGTAGAAGGAAAAATGAATATATTATTTATTGAGGATCATCACTATTTATAGACTAATACATGATAAGAAAGCTTAATTCAAACTCAAATAATTCTAATCTTATCACATTTTAAATCATATCAAATCCTAAAATCTAAACTTATTCTAAACAACTTACTAAGTCAAATTTCAACACCCCTCCTTGACTTTGAAGTTGTGAAATTTATTTAGAAATATAGATATGATTATAGTCATTATCAAGATCATGGTTATAGGCATGGTTATGGTTATGGTTATGGATTTAGGCATTGGTCATGGGCATTGGACATTGGTTATAGGCATTGGTCATTGGTCATTGCGTGGAGTAAAACAACTCCTCCTCTAGCTTTATAATCATGGCAGCTTTGAACTTCCGTAATTTCATATCTTCGTGGCTCTTCATCTGGCCAGCTTTGAGATTAGTAGGTAATGGAGAAACTTCATAGTGTTCTTCAACAGCTTCAATATGTATTTGGCTTAGTATGATTTTATAAGGAATTTTGGTTGTGGTATGTAGGATTTATTCGGTGGATTTTGTATGCTTTAAATCATAGGTCCCTTAAGACAATAGCTCTGATACCATATTGTTAATATATGAACATGAATATAAAAAGAGATGAAAGGAAATTGTAGAAGGAAAAATGAATATATTATTTATTGAGGATCCTCACTATTTATAAACTAATATATACATGATAAGAAAGCTTAATTCAAACTCAAATAATTCTAATCTTATGACATTTTAAATCATATCAAATCCTAACATAAAATCTAAACTTATTCTAAACAACTTACTAAGTCAAATTTCAACAATTACGCGTATTATTGGAGACTAATGTTAATGGAATCGAGGAATGGATGACTTATGCATATGGCTTCCAACTAGTTGAGGGATTCTCACTTTTCATCTTTATAACCGTTGGTTGTAGGGACCTATGAAAATTTGTCCATCCATGAAGAAGTTGTGGCATAGGTCTTTCCCGCCTTCACATTCAGTCATCTGTTGGAAAGCTCTCACGGGTTACGTCTCCACCCACGAGGTTCTTCAACGAAAAGGTATCCATTTTGCTTTTATTTGTTCTCTTTATCTAGTGAGTGGTAAAATTTGGCAGCATCTTTTCATTAGTTGTCCTTTTGCTAGGCAACTTTGGGCTGTTGTTGGCTTCTCCTTTTAGGCACTCTATTAACTTGGATTTAGACCTAAAGGGTGTAATTACGTCTGCCTTTTCTCATCGTTTTAGTCCACAAATTAAAATTCTCTAGCATTCGTGTATTGTCAATGTTGTGTGGCTCATTTGGATAGCTAGAAATAAGAGTATCTTTGAAGACATTAGACCAAATATTCATCTTACTTTTCAGCATTTATGGGTCAGTCTTCGAATGGGTGATTCTTTAGGTCTTAGACATATTTGGAATAAAGTGATAGAAAAGGTATTATATCCACTTTGTTTCTCAAACCCCGGCTTTCTAATGCTCCAAAAGTAATTCCCATAAGTTGGGTTCCACCTCCTTGTGGTTGAGTGTTCGCCACTTTTCTACTGATAAGTTTAGTCTAATATGGTTCAAAAATCTCGTGAATTGTTGGCTATCAACTGCGCCAAAAACTTGTTCACATATATAAAAATGTAGGTGTTGCCAATACCCCTTACCACATAGAAAAATGATGATAACTGCAAGTATACAGTTGCGATGTAGTTTTAAAAGATATCGAACCCATAGGGAAGGAACCTTGGTCTAAAGATACTAGGGAAGCTTAAAAGTAAATAAAATAAAATAAAAATAGATTAGAAATTTTTATGGGTAGGCAGATTTGAACGGAAAGTCGAGTAAATATAGATGTGCTAGTTTAGAAACTCTAAATAAATAGATTTTCACTACAGACAAGTATAGCAGAGAAAATATGCAAGTTAAACGAAGATATTAAGACACACTAGATTATCTAACAGATTCGGTTCTAGATATTCAGATGTTCAATTATTTTCCGCAGAGCTACACATGAAATAACTTTTCTAAATCTAGCATAAACGAGTTAAGACAATTATGAAAACCTGGATAACATCAATACTATGCTTAGTACGGGTTGCTCTCACATAGCCACATTTAGCAAGTTACCACTCCAAAAATGTTGGCTCACTAAACAGCGTTATATTACAGATCCAGTGATTATATACGATATTTTTTACCCCGAAACTACTCTGAAAATTAATGCGAACGCATATAACTTGATTAACATAAAAGACTTAGCACGAAATACGCATTATAACATATAGACATATCATAAACTTTGAAATATAAAGTATAAGTAGAAAGCAAAGCAAAGTTGTAAGGTATGCAAGTGAAAGCTAAAGTTGATCAAACCGTATCCACTCTTTAATGGGAGTCGTCAATTCCCACAATTCCTACATCTGCTTTGAATTCGGTCTCGACCCATACAGAACCTCCACTAGGATGCTATTCTTTGTGAATATCGAACAAATGAATGTTGAAGAATGAAAACTTTTATTGATAAGTGATTTGCAAGTACACTTATACAAGAATCGCTCAAATTTGTAGAGAAATTTAGTGATCGAAACAACGATTCGAATCACTTAAACATTTTCTCGCTAACACTTATGAACGTAGCAAAAACTAAATAATTTCACTCTCTATCTATGCACACACTATATCTCTCACTTTTTCTAATTCCAATGCCACACCATGCATGAAATTTGTAAGGTTTGGAGCCCTATTTATAGAGTTCAAAGGGTTGCATCTATCCAAATGAAGAGTTGTGTCCATTGACGAAGAGTTGTGTCCATTCATTGTGATTGGTTGAGAAGCTTTAATCTTATCCACAATGGATAGGCATATATTCATGATTGGTTGACTTCTGATAAGTGTCTTTTCATTGGTAATTTATGGCAGTTGGTAGTTAAGAAGATTTGACCAAAAAACCATCCAAGTCACGACCGTGAATCTTTGTTTGACAATTTTCTATTTCTGAAGTGTATTAAGTTACGAACCGTGAATTGTTGTCACAATCGTGAATTGTGTTTTTCTTCAAAATTCTTCTTATAACTTCACCGATCTTCGACAGCTTTGATCCTAAGCCAAATCTTTAAGTTCCACGCATCTTTTCGCACCTTTTTCTCTCTTTTTACATAGAATTCTACTTTAGATTATTTTACTCCCAAGATTTACCTAGTATCTACATTTGCACCAAAAACAACTACATACCATGTGAAATCTTTTATATGAAGTATAAAAATGACTTAAGCTATAGTGTTTATTGTGTAAAATTATATTGATAATAAGTGTAATTATACACTTATCAAGCAGTTCAAGAATCACCAAGATAAATAGTTTCTTCTCCACTATAAATTGGAGTATAGGACTTGAACGCATTTTTATTCACACATATGTGCCTTGTAGTGTTAGAGTCCATTACCCACTCATTCACATCAAGCGCCAAATTTACCTTTGATATGACCACAACAATTATATCATCTACTTCAACCAAATTAACACTTGGTTTGGCAGGATTGTCATTATTCATAGCTCGCTTCCTATAGTGAGGTGCATGAAGGCTTTATCTTTCTTGGGGTTTGTAACCATGATTAGCATCATACCTCTTCCCTTGTTGAGGATTGGCCTGCTCAAAGTTCTCCTTAGAGACAATCTCCTTTCCTTTGAAAGTCTTTAACTCATTTCGACTTGCATCTTCAATGACAATATGAGTAATCAACTCTTTGAGAGAAAATTTTATTTACTCATGTTTAAGTTGTTTCTTGTAAGCACTCCGAGAGGGGGGCAACTTTTTAATTGGAACACCTATAATAAACTCATCAAGAAGAACGATATATTTAGTTTTCAAATTTTCAATGAGTTGGTGATACTTAGTGAGTTGGGTTTGGATGTCCTAGTCCTTCATCATTTCCCATTTGTAATATTTGCCAATTACAAATTTTTTCTTGCCAGCATCCTGAGTAATATATTTGCTAATTAAGGATTCCGAGAAGTCTCTAGCCTCTTTCTTAAAGCAATAAACAATGAATAGATCACCTGACAGAGTATTGAGAATACTATGCTTATAGACTTTGTTGGCATAAACCCAACTAGCAACTTGAGCATATCGGTTGGAGCAGCATCTATGAAAGCGGTTGCTACATCGTGCATGTCAAGAAGAGAGAAAAGCCTTTTTTACCATCATTTGAAATTGTCACCATTGAAAACTTTAATTCTTTACACATCAAGGAAAGGCTTAGCGTAAATAGGCGCAATAGCAAGAGGAACGTTTATAGAGCCTTCAGGTCAAGTAGGAACCATTGGGGGAAAAATAGGAGGAACAACTAGAGGGGCTACTGGAGGCACAAGAGGAGGAACATTCCCAGTACCAACCATAATGAATTATCCTTTTAGATTTTTGGGAAAGGTAGCTGAAATTAGCAAACAAAGCAAAATCTCAAGCTGTAGTAAAGCAAAAGAAAGTTGACATTAGGTAAGCAGAGACGTGCTAGGCACTGTCCTGAAAGGATACTTGATAGTTCCACCTATGATTAAACCACTTCTTCACCTTAAGAAGATATGGTAACACGAACAAAAGTGTAACATATCCAAAATTCAATGTAGAGAAAGTTTGTAGTGTATCAAGCAAAAAATACAAGCATTGCATTTATAGGCAGGGAAAAATAGTTGTTGCAAAACAATAGTAAAGGCAAACATTTTTGACATTAAAGCAAAAATAGCTGTTGGGAAAATAGCTGTTGAGCATTAAAGTACAAAAGCTATTACGAATTTAAGTGTAGTCAAATTCCTTTAGTTCAAGGTAAGTCATTTAAAAGTCATAAAAAGTATTTTTGAAAAATAAAAATATTTCCTCCATAAAAATAATAAAAAAAACTTGAGCCTAGGTTTCGTCCACGTAGGGGGAAATTGGACGATTTGCACTAGAAACAGCTTTGAGCCATTTCTCTCATGTGCACCAGAACCCACCTTGATTCTCTCATAATTTTACTAGCCCATAAGGAACATTTTAATTGAAACCAAATAAATTCTTTTAAAGTTTCCCACGTGGGATATTGGTCTTTTGAAATAAACTAGTAAAACACAAGTTTTTCCAACAAATGTCACATGTCAGATTCTAATTAGAGAAAAAAATCAGGAAAATTGACATTTTTTCAAATTCAAACCGACTTGAAGGTGACACGTGGTATTTAAGGGATAAATTGATGCACTCTTTGCAAGTGTAGGGTTTATTTAAAACTTTTAAAAGTTCAAAGAAAATGATGTTTAGGGTCAAGTTCAAGGGACTCCCCATTCATTAAATCTATTATATGTTATGTCCACTAAACGACTTATATTTCTAATAGATGTCTAAATGAACTCTGATAGATATCTATTGAAAAAATGTATGATCTCTCTCATCATTCATTCATTTTCTTAGAAATATGTACGTTTTTAATTGTTGGGAAACTTTAGATTCAAAACCAAGACCTCCACCTTTTTACTCTACTTTGGGGGAAGGTGTGACCACTAAAACAAAACATGTTAAATGAAAAGTTTATATTTTATTTTTCAATTCTTTTGACTTTTTTCAAAATAAATTCTAGCAAACGAACATTGCTTACGTTTCTCAAAGTAGTTACTTTTATTCCATTAGTTATTTTCTCTTTTTCGTTATTCTTCATTTCATTTTCCCTATTCTAAGTTCAATCATATATAGTAAAGATCAAGCTAGTACTACCAAATACCGTATTTAATTGCTAATTAAATGAAGATATTGCACATAGTTATTTACACTTTTTACTGAAAGGAAATTTGGAAGAGTTAGAATTTGATCACCGGTCATCATCATTAAACTTTGTGGATATGTCTATTGAACTAAGCCTTGTTAGTACCTTTTACAAATACTTTGGTAAACCATCTTGAGTTCAACTATTGAATAATGAAATTGCAGGAAATGACCCCATTATCAGTCCTTAATTTTTATAGGTGTGTACGCCACTGGACCATCCGTGATAAAATATGAAGCAAAAAGGGAAGATCAAAATGTTGAAATATAACAGATCTCCAATCTGTCAATTGCCTAAAAATTAGTTTTTTAACAGTTCTTATAGAAATTTAATAGATTTGTATTAAAATTCTAATAGTTCTAATAGATGTCTATAAAAAGCTTACATTCTGCAACGTTTGGAAAAATATATCTACTGTAAATGAATTTTTTTCGAAGATAAACAAAATATTTCAAAATGGTAAGTTAAAAAATAAACATTTGAAAGATAAATGCAACATTAAATAGAAAAAATAACTAATACACATGAAAAATGGTACGTAATTAGAGAGTCTTCTTATTGCCTAGTGCTCTAAGGGTCAGGTTAAATAGGTATCTCTATGATATTATTACGAGAATTTATGAAACCATGATTGTTTTGCCTAATGTTTACCTATTTACACATAAGACCATTTCAAAGTATATGCTATACAGCTGCAGCCAACACATGAAACTTATTTACTCGTCAACGTTCTTCATACACCTCCTCTTCTTCCAATCATGTTTTCAATCTCGTTGAACATAGCTTGATGATACTTCACAGTATCTTTAGTTTCAGAAATTGATAAAGTAAAACAGGTTAGCATAATTAATTTAGTATTGAGGTTTGAATTTGAGTTATTAAGCAAGAGTATATTCAAAGGAGAATTACTTAGCACGCTAACATTTTCTCAAATTATAACTTAGTGTTGAACCCCAATTAATAGTACTTCATAATTTTTAAACGTTTTGGAAACAACAAACTGATTAAGATAGTGAAATTAATTTGGTACTGAGTAGACTCTTAATTGGGCAAGTTTTACTTGAGTTTGTTTAAGATTAAACAACTCAGTTTACTACGTTCTAATTAAGTTATGGCTTAGAGCAGGAAAAGCTGTGTGCTGAGTATTCTATAGTTTATGCTATATAACTCAGCTGTGTTGTGTAGCTTTTATTTCAATAAAAGCTGATTAACTTTGAGACACTTAAAATATTATGACACTTATGCGTTTAACGCTATTTGTGAAGATTGAATATTCCCTTTTATGCTTTTTAGGTATAAAGCGTTGAAATCAAAACAGGTATTCCTGTGGTCCCTACTTTCAAAAGGTGTTAGTATGGAATGTTGGAGATTACTCACAAACGTCCAAGGTAAAAAGGAATCTTTTGACATGCATCGTTTTTAGTGTCTCCATGCAACTCTATAACGTCAGCAAGTTAACTAATTATAGGCTTCCACGTTGCATCTCGCACGCTCCTCTCTTAGAAAGATTTGCTTGAAGAAATGAGTTTTTGATGCATCAATGATTAACTGATAAGTCTTTCACTTTACCATTTAAAATTGCTATTTTTAAACGTCCCAGAATCTGTTTCAAATGGGCAGATTTAAAAGCTGTGAAGATAAGAGATTTTGAAGAACAAGTCAAGATGAGAAGTTTGCAACGGCTACTTCTAGCATCTACAACTATAAATAGAAGATAGAAACAGACATTCAAACTTGGTGAATTACCTCATATTTCTTAAGAGCTGAAACTGTGTTCAAGTAATCCCAACATTCAGAAATTCCAAATTCAAGTAATATAAAGTAAATGCTCAGTTTCCAATCTATTTGTAGAGAGAAATCAGATTGACTTAGAGTCTAGCTAAGATTTAACATTGTAAAAGGATTCAACACTTTTTATAAGTTGAAATCCTTCGTTCGTAACTTTCAATCTTAAATCTGTGAGTCATTTTTAGGAAGGGTACCTAAAACTGAGTATTGAGTTGCAGATATAAAGGAGGGTACTTTTGGTAAGTTGTCTACCCGCTATAAAGGCTTCTTCGCCTTTTGAAGGAAAGAAATCACTAGTGGATAAAAGCTCAAAAGGAATCCAAGGACTAGAGGTACGCTAGGGGCCGAACCAGGATAAGTTTGAGGTGTACTCTTTCCTTAACTCTTTATATTACCTTTATAAGTGTTTTGCTCAATTCATCATCTCTCATTTTCATATAAAATGCTTGAAAATCAATCTAAGTTGAGTAAGATTACTCAATATAGGTTGAAGGTAAACTAAGTCAGTGAAACTTAGTAGTTTATAGTTTTTAGTCTAAAGTGCACTCAACATAGTTCACTCAATGTCTCAAAAAACAACTTGGATGAAATTTTTAATCGATAAAGTACCAAGTAATTCTGCATTCACCTCCCTCTACAAGATTATTAAAGCTAAAGCATACCAATAAGCGGTATCTAAGCAAGTGCTAAACTTCTATACTAACTATCTAAGAGTAAAAGATCTGAATGGCTTTTAATAATTACAGTTCCGACTCAAGACATACAACGCTCCTTAAAGATGAAATGTTTATGACCAGGCCTCCACTATTTGATGGCCAACATTACACTTGAAAAATCGCATGAAAAACTTCATTCAATCCCAAAGCTTGTAAGCATGGCTAGCAATAGAATTATGATCTGAAATTCCCACAATTGTGTTGAATGGGGAACATGTTCTAGTTGATTTAGAATACTATGTTGATACTGACTTGAGACTTCTCACAGACAATGTGGCAGTCATCAATTACTTTCATTGTGCACTAGATATTACAAAGTTTAACAAAATACCTAAATGTGAGATGATGCAAGAGATTTAGAGAAAACTGGAGATCACCTATGAGGGAACAGACAAAGTTAAGGGGTCAAAGATCAATCTTATACTCCACAAGTATGAGCTATTCCAGATGGGTAAGAGTGAGGGTATTTAGTCCATGAATACCAGGTTCATTAATATCATTAATGAACTGAAGAGGCTAGGAAAGGAATTCATTGAAGAGGAGATGATGAAGAAGATCCTTAGAGTTCTCACTATTGAGTGAGACATAAAGAAGAGCGCCATCGAGGAAGCTCATGATTTGAAGACCTACAGCTACGATGAGTTGATAGGCATCTTGTTGACTTATGAGATGTCTTTGAGGAAATATAATGATAACTCTAAAAGAAGTCAGGGTAAGGAGAAAGGGGGCAGAGCTATTGTCTTTAAGGTTGACTCATCTGAAGAATCAACCAATGATGATTCAAATGAGCAAATGATGCTTCTCATAAGGAGATTCAAGCGCTTCATGAAGAAGGATGGGAAATTTAACAAAAGGAAGTTTCCCGGCAAAAACAAGCCAGCTCAGCACCGGCTTAGAGTAGAGGAAGGACCCAAGAAGAATCACAACAAAGATATAAAATGTTTTGGCTATGATGAGAAGGGTCACATCCAATCGTCCTATCTTAAATTCATGATAGACAAATTCAAGAAGAAGTTTGGGAGGAAAAATGAGGCACTTGCTACCACGTGGAGCGACTCTGAAGGATCTTCATCATTTGATGAAGAAGCAACCGACTCTGCCAATCTCTTCTTGATGATAATTGAGAATGAGAAGGGCGAGAGCTCAGCATCTGCCTCAAGAGGCAATCAACCTGTTGTTGACTCTAGAACTGAGTAAAATAAAGGGTAAAATCCCCAAACTAAGGTACATCCTGAAATACCTTTATCCATTAAAGAGTTCACCCAGTTACACTGTTATGTTATGAAATTGACTAAAAAGTCAAGTAAAAACATCAAAGAGCTAGTGAGGATAAGTGAAGGTCACCCTTAACAATGTCAACCCAACAAGGGGACCTCCCACCTCACACATGGTGCCCCCAACTACCTTTTACTAGTTTGGGGCAAGACAAGGTTAGCTGAACTAGAATCCATTCTTCCTTGAACAAACTATCCAGCCCGCATTCGCACCGGGGCCTTCCTACCAAGGAGTCACCCTACAACCCATTACCAACTAGAGTGCATCTGTCGCCTTACAGTTCCAGGCATCTCAACTGCCCCACTTTGTGACATATCCCTAGGGGCAATATGACCCTTATCCAAGCGCAGGGGATGCCATCCTCCAACAACCTGGCATGGCGGAACTATGGCAAATAGTTTTTGGCCATTCACGGTGGCCACCTAAGGAACACATACCCTACACAACCAATAATCGGGGATGAAGACAGCTTGCCCCCAAACTTCGCAATGCTGCAGTTTGAGAAGTATGTTGGATCAGGCGACCCGCGCGCTCACTTGATGCATTATCAAACGGTGATGAGAGCATTGAGGGTCAGCAATCGAATGATAGCTAAGCTCTTCGTCGTCACCTTAGGCTATCCAGTCAATGAATGGTACAGCCACCTTTCGTTGGACATAGCTACCAATTGGAGTAGCCTTGCTCAAGCTATGCTGGAGCATTATGGTTTCAACTCTCAGATGGAAATCACAATGCAACATTTGGAGGCCATAAGGCAAAGGCAGGGTGAGAACTTCAAATCCTACTATACACGTTGGATGGCTACACAAGTCAGGTTGCAGACTCGTTTGACCCTACCGGAGATAATCACAAAGCTGCTAGACGGTGCACTGCCACCATATAGGAACAAATTCGGATCTGATAGCTTCTCTAGTTATCAAGAAGTGTTTGAGAAGGAAGAACGGATGGAGCACTTCAAATCCATGGACACTTATGGGGGACACTAACCCGTGATAGATGATGAAGTAATTTAGCAACTTTGCCCGCGTGGCATTTGAATAAATTGAACATTGTTTATTTTGTTTGACATTCAATCAATGACATCACGCATTCTCATAAACATATTCATAATGTTTTTAGCACGTGTGACACATCATTTCATGAAATTAATTTGGGTATAAATGGATTCCCCACAATAAATCCAAATGATTTGACTCTTGAGAGAAAGTGAGAGATAAATACATGTACTTAGACAACGTGTGATAATAATTGCCTCATCATACAAGGACGAAAGATCAATGGAAAGATCTCCAAGCACGAAACACCCACTGACTCAATCAGGAGGATGAAGCATGCAATGATCAAAGCCTCATCATACAATGATGAAAGATCAATGGAAAGATCTCCAAGCATGAAACATCCACTAACTCAACTAAGAGAACGAGTACGCAAAGATCAAAAGGATCGAAGCTAGAATAAGGACCAAATGTCAACCATTCACAAGAAGGAGACGAAGCGTTGAACACGTCAACAACTCCATCACAACCATTCACAAGATCAAAGAATTCGTCGCAGCATCACAAGGAAGGAGATGAATCATTAAACACGTCAACAACTCCATCACAACCATTCACAAGATGAAAAAAATTGGCGTAGCATCACAAGGAAGGACATAAATCGTTGAACACGTCAACAACTTCATCACAACCATTCGTAATACCAAACAACCGGTGCAACATCACAAAGAAGGAGTCAGATCGTTGAACAAGTCAACAACTCCACCATCACCATTCATGAGATCGAACAACCTGCACAATGTCACAAAGAAGGAGATAGATTGTTGAACACGTCAATCACCACAATTCATGGAACAATCAAGCAAAGGATCATAGAAAGGTCAATACTAAAGATAAAAAGGAGCTAGATTATCGAACACGTCAATAACTCCTTCTCATGACATGCTACTATTTGCAATTAGCGAACCATCAGAGGAAATGCCAATAATCAAGACTCATCATCACATATGCCTCAAGCCAGCAAAGCGGCGTGAGCACCAACCAATTAACCAGAAATGCAGAATGAGATAACAACTGAAGTCATGGACATGGATGGCAGCTGATATACCAAATCAACCAAGTCTTACGCAATTGCTATCACGCATAGGTGAAAGAAATAAATCTCTAACAAGTAGTACGGATAAAAAAATAAAATTGTAATCAGCTTGTCAATTAACACTCGGTTAGTTGAGAAAAAATTAGGGCTTCTTTTCAAACCACAAAAAGAATAGTCCGCTAAGTTGAAAACCTGAAAAGGGTGGCTCAGGCAAAACTTAGGACATCGAGAGAACTACATTGGTTAGAAAACCTGAAAGGGCTAATTGATGGCAGGAGTCAAATCATTTGAAACATTTATACCCCTGTTAAGTTCATCAATGAATTGTCATTTTTGCTGAATCTTTATACATATGTTTATTTTGATTGCTTGCATGCCAATGGTAGAGTGTCGCAAGTAAACATAAAAAAATGAAAATGAAAATAAAGAAAAATAAGTCTACTAGATTGAAAACCTGAAAGGGCGGTCCAGGCAAAAATTAAGACAATGTTCGATAGGTTGAAAACCCGCAAGGGCAATCTATGCAGAAATTAGAACCAACACCAAATTCATCATCTCTTCCTTGGAACAGTACGAGGCATCATATACCTTCAACACTTCAGGCAAATGGCTACCAAGCGATCATCATCGACACAACGCGGGATCAATGATTCATCCGGACTTTCCTCAAATTAGATCCAAGCTATGGACTAAAATCTGATTCAACAAACCCATGGTCATCGCTTTGAGGAAGTCATCCATGGAATCCCTAACAAGATAAGTCATAAGGGCAACCATGCACGAGAGAAGGCTCTTCAAAGAACGAAGCTCACGACACCTACAACAGATGAACATACATCATATGATAATTATTCATGCATAAAAACATGCATACACAACATTCGCATCATGTCATTTACAGGTAAAGATGATGCCTCCACCTCCACATGAGGAACCTACAAGCAAGACGATGGCCCACTCAAGCCTAAAGTCAATGTTGCAACAAAAGCCTCCTACAACGGAGCGATTCTCGGGACATCCTCGAATTTCTATTAAACTTATTTATTCCTCATGTTTTAATTTTTGATTGAAGTGGCAAAAAATTTTGCTTCGCATAAACTCAATCAAATAATTAAAACATTCATCATAAAATGTATTAACATAATCTTTTCTTTGATTTGTTACAGGAAATGAATCAACAACCTATTAAGGAAATTCAAAACATAACCGAAGAAGGAAGAGGTTATCTCGATGGTTGAAGAAAGAAACAGTCCCATGAAATAATTGCCGACTATAACAGGGACGCTGCAGAAAGAAACGGTCGACTCGCCCACAAGGGGCATCAAGTACTTAAGGGATTCTGAAGAAGGAGACGGACAGCCCTACGAAGACACAGCGCCAGAAAGGAAGGCCTATGTCATCACCAATTGGGAACAAGAAGTCACCAGCCGCATCGGTCAGGTATATTAGAAATCCCTTCGCTCTTTTCGTGTGATAATACTAGTTATACAACCAGCAATTATCACACGAGGGGTAACTGTGAGCACGGGATTTTGTACCAGCTCACACGTTCAATGATGATAGCTTTTCGGGATACTTATCCTCGATTCATATGATTTTTTACCGTCCGATGATCTTTATTTGAAAGTATTCCTCGTCTCTGAATTTAAAATGACTTTAATACAGAAAATTAACTAAAAAATAATAAATAAATAATAAATAATAAATAATAATAATAATAATAAATAAATAAATTTGAAAACGTCGCCAAGAGCCGGGTCCGAGGACCCGCATCGTCGAAGGTGGGCGAGGCGAACCTCGCCAAAAGGCTTTAGCGAGGCAAAGCCTCAACAAGCTTTGGCGAGGCATGGCCTCACCAAAGGGGGCTTGGCGAGGCTCCCTCGCCAAGCCTTGGCAAGACCAAGCCTTGGCGAGGCTGCCTTGCCAAGCCTTGGCGAGGCATGAGCCTCGCCAAAGTCCCGGTGAGGGGCCTCGCTGGACTTTTTTTTCTAGCGAGACCCCTTGCTGGAAAATCTTACCTTTTTTGGATTTCCAGGATTTTTCTATAAATAGTCGAGTCATTTTCGATTATCCAAGGCCGAAAAATTCAGAAAAATTATTCCCTTCAGATAAAAAAAAATACAAAAAAATATTTTCTTTTCTTCTAACTTTTTTTTCTTGGATCCAAAACACTTTTGAATCCCAAATTTTTTCATTTTAAAATCAAACTTCTCTTCATCTATTTCTTAAAATTTCCTCATATATTCTCGGGCCTAAAATAAAATTAGAACCTGAGTCTGATTATCTTTTGGATAAATAAACACATTATTTTCTAATCAAACAATTATTTTCACATTAAACCACAATAACTACAAAAACGAACGAGGAACGCTCCCGGGGATCGAACGGACTCGCCGAATTGGATTCATGCTAAAAGGGTAAAGCCTCTGAGTTCCTAGAGCTGCTTATTTCGTGTTCCTCCTTTACCTCTTAATTTCTTTCTACATGTGAACCTAGGAATTATTTTATTTTATTGTAAATATTGTAATTCTCTTCTTCTTCTTTTTATTTCTTATTTTATTTTATTTTTTGTATTAGAATACCCCCACGAAGGGAATAAAATATATTCCCGGATTACAGACCTCACATTTTGCCATGCGGTCATTTTAAGTAATAAAATTGACCAACATACGTGTAAATAAAAATGAACTATTTTTATTTAAATTAACTACTTTAAAATCGTCGATGTTTTAATTAGGCCACGCGGGCCTCGATAAAATCAAATCGAACATACGTGATATATCCCATGTGCTAAACTTTGTGGATGCAGGTTAGATCTATGTTTAGGCTTTTATTTTTCCTTCGGGTATTGCACATATTTTTACGGGAAATGTAATTAATAGGGTAGCGGGCGGTTGCAATTTTACTTTTCGCTTTTTACTTTCCGCATTTACTTACTGTTTTGTGGATGGTTTATTTTTCCGCTTTGTGAATGATTTATTATTTCGCAATACGTGAACCCTGCAACTAAAAAAAAAAGACCTAAGTGCGAATATACGCAATTAAAAGAAAACAGTTTTCTGCAGATGTAATATACTGTGATCACTTAAGAAATAAGCAACTTATCCCAGACCTGAATCTCTGTGTCTTGGTGGACCGTACCCCGGACGTTAAGCCTCACAAGACTCTAATTCCTATAAAGAGCTAATCCAGGTGACTACTCCACACTAAGAGATGGCGGATTCGTGTTCGAACCAATCTTAAACGTTTTTCCCCTTTTTTTCTCTTTCAAACCTTTTTCCCGGGTCCCCGACCCGGTGCTTTTCTCATTTTCCAACACCCCGGTGGATCGCGCCTCTCATCTCGCGCCCTCTAGGCCCACCGCTCCGTGTTACCCGCTCACAATGAGTTTGTTAGGAGAATTTTTACGATCGAAGACTCTCTTACCCGATAAATTTGTCCAAACTCGATTAGGTTGAAATGAGTCCGTCATGCTTGATGAGTTGAAGATATCGAAACCGAACCAATCACCCATCATCTCTCTTTTGACGGTGTGTTATTGTCCTTGATTCCAAAATTGAATCACCTTCTTCCACGAATCTTCATAATCGAACGTTACCAAACACTTGAGTATCCAATCTCGATTTTGTGGGAACCATATATTCACAAATTTCAAAAGGCCAAGGATGGAAAGGTAGGCTTCCATCTCTTCTCGGAGATTAAGAGTTTCCATGAAAACCAGATCAAGGAATATCATCCCGGTGATATCCAATTTGCTTAGCTTCTGAAATCTCTTACCCTCTTCTCTTGTCCTCAACGGGGATGGATAATTGAATTCTTCTTGAATTGATTGTGTACCTCTCCTTTGTGTTGCTCTTTTCATACGAGTCATGTTCGTTTGAAGATAAAGGATTGAAAAAAGGTTTAGATACTTGAATATAGAAGATTAGAAATTTCAGAAATTTGAAGGCTTTTTAGAAGCTGTGGTGGCTAGGGTTCAGCTTAGACCTATTTATAGAGGTTTAAGGGGACTCTAATTGGTCATAGATGGGGTTATAGCCATTTGGGGTCAAAACTAACCGTTAATGGCGGTTTTAGCCATCTGTCGCGTATTAGTTCAAGATCTGTAATGGTTAGAATTTTACCGTGTCACGATCGTGAAGGCCAATCACGATCGTGACTCTCCTCACGAAAGAAACAGAAAGTTTTTCTACCCAGTCTTCACGAGCGTGAAATATGTCACGGTCGCGAGCCTCTTGGATCTTCAAATTCTTCAATTTTTAAATTTGAACTTATAAAAACTTAAAAACACAAACACAAGCAAACATTGTGAAATATAAATGATAAATATTTACTATTATACCTTGGGAATTCATGGTGAAGATAGCAAATGAACATTAACATCTTGTTGTTCAAATTTTCATTTATAAAAACAAAGATTTACATATGAACAACAAAAGCACAAACAAACAAACGAACAAACAAAACACGTAACACATAACTAAACTGAAAGAAAAAACTATACAAGATTCTAAATCGAAAAGAAAAGAAAACTATTCATTCAGGACTTAAGGATTTAATTGTCTGATCAATCTTATAACATGACTCCTGCAGATCCCTTTCAACATCACATACCAAAATATGGATATTGCTAATCTTGCGATGAATAGAGATTTGTTCCTCCATTAATTCATTCAACTTCCTTTTTAGATTTGTTAAACTACTTCCTTCATTACTCGCAATTTCCCTTTCTTTCTTCTTATCAGCTTTAACTTGTTCGTCCCACGATTTCCAATCATAGGTTATCCCATTCTCCCCAATACACTTAGTTAGAAATCCTTTCTTGAAGAAAATTTCCATATTTAATTCCGGAATTTCATCTTCATTAGTAAAGACTTCTTCATAACTTGGCAATCTCCCAATTTTTCCTAACAAATTCGCCATAGTTCGACACCCATTTACTATCCTACGAGGATCAATTGTGGCAGACATAAGAGTCCCCATCATAATCCCCTATACGTCTACAGGCATGCCATTCTAGATTGCTTCTAAGATAAATAATTCTTCAAGAATGACCGTGTCAGAGAACTAGTTCTACCGAAAAGTACACTACTTAGATAGAAGTGAAGAGTGAGCAAACAGGGGTCTCGAATCCACCGGCTATAGGCAGTTTCCTGTTTGTACTCATCTTTTCCAGTAAGGCGATTCCATGTTGGTAGAAGATCCCAACCAGGAAGCATTTTATAGTAACAGTCTTTGGGGAATCCTAGATTTTGCTCCAATTTCTTCCTTGACAACTTATACTTCTTTCCTTGATGTCGGTACTCCAAGCTAACGAAATTAGCATTTCCTTGTAGTTGTCTTCACTGTTCCCAATATTCATTGATGAATAGAGAACCATGTTTAGGACTCCAAGGTAATACATTTCCCTCTCATAGATTCCTAATTGGATGAAACTATTCTTATGAATGATATAAGAACTAGTGAAATCTACTTCCCTGATGGTTTTGAAATGATCACCTTCCTCTCGAGAATGAATTAGAAAAGGTGCTTCATACCATTCTTGCAGATCTAACGGAGGAATGAGAACATATTTGTTTGAGTGACTCATTTTGATGAAAAGGTTTGATTGATTTCAAGGTTTAGAACGGAAATTTTCGATTGAAAAAGAAGGAATTTTGGATAACTGAAGTAAAAAGTGTTGAGAATCACAACCTATATGTAGAATATGAGAAAAATTGTTGAAAAACTTCCAAAACTACTACAGTTATATAACGTGTCGCGATCGTGATCCAAGATCGCGAGCGTGACTTACAGAATTTTGAAAACAAAAAGTTTTGAGAGGAAATTCACGAGCGCGAAAGGTAGTTGCGAATGCGGATAGGAAAAATAGAAGAAAATCTTTTATTTGTCAAGAATTAAGATGGAAAATTATGATGAATCACCCCAAAGATGACTATTTCATAATCTTTTCACATCTAGAATGAGATTTAGAAAATTTTATGGTATAGAAAATAAAACAAACAAATAACATTAGAACTTACTTGCCTTCCCCGGTAAATATCTTCAGAACGCAATTGCCTTCCCCGAAAATGGCGCCAAAAACTTGTTCACCACTTTTCCACTAATAAGTTTAATATCTTTACGATTCCAAAAAGATATTCATGAGACTTGGCTATACTCGTTTAGTAAAACTTATCCTCAATAATAATGCCAAAAACTTGTTCACGAAAAAGGTAGGTGTTGTCAATACCCCTTATCACATAGAAAAATGATGATAACTGCAAGTATACAGTTGCGATGTAGTTTTAAAAGATATCGAACCCACAGGGAA
>CATIWQ010039961.1:0-17125 GCA_949673415.1 Euphorbia schlechtendalii
AAAACCCACTTGCATCCTATGGGCTTAATCCCACTTGGAGCATCAATCAAGTTCCAAACTTGATTTTCGTACATGGAGTCCATCTTTGACCTCATGGATGCAAATCATTAGTCAGGCTCTATGCCTTCCATTACCTCCTTGTAAATCTTAGGCTCATCATCTTCCATAAGGAAGAGATGTTTATCATCAGTGATGAGAAACCATATCTCTCAGGAGCGATTGGAGCCTGACCTGACATACACAATGTTAGTATTATGATAGGCTATTCCATGCTTACACTTTCTTGTGTAATAGGCATGGGAACAATCAGTTGATTGTCTATTTGATCTTCTTGAGTGTCTAACTCAAGATTGCTCCCACTAGCTTTCGCAAGTATATGCTCCTTTTTAAGGAATTGAGCATTTCTGGAAACAGGGACTTCTCATTCCTTGGGATCATAAAAGGTATACCCATAGTCTCCTAAGCGTAAACTATAAACAAACACCTCTCAGACTTAGCACCTAGCTTATCTAAACTCATCCTCTTTACATAAACAGGACATCCCCAAACTCTTAGATGAGAAAGAGATGGTTTCTTACCATACCACAATTTGTATGGTGTTTGATAAACTAATTTTGAGGGCATTCAGTTTAGAATATAAACTGCGCTCTCAAGTGTATAACCCTAAAAGGATCTGCTGAGTTCTCCGTGGCTCATCATGGACCGAACCATATCGAGTAGGGTTCGATTCGTCCTTTCTGATACTCCATTATGTTGGGGTGTATAAGGAGGTATCCACTAGAATAAAATACCATTATCCCTCACATAATCCTAAAACTCTTAGCTTAAGTATTCAGCCCCTTGATCAAATTGAAGGGTCTTGATACTTTTCCCAATTTGTTTCTCTACTTCGGTTCGGAACTCTTTGAATTTCTCAAAACTTTTAGACTTGTGCCTCATAAGGTATTGATAACCATATCACGAGTAATCATCGATAAAGGTTATAAAGTAGATGAAACCCTCGTGTGTCTTAACACTCATTAGACCACATACATCAGAATGTATTATTTCCAAGGTACTAGTGGCATGATGACCCTTTCTTTTGAAAGGTTTCTTAGTCATCTTCCCATTTAAACAAGGTTCACATACTCCATAGGATTCCCATTCCATTGGGCCCAAGTATGAGGATTTCTCATTATCTAATCTCGACTTCTTAACAATGTACGAGCAACACCAAGGTTATAGTGGCCCACGAGCATTTTCGCTCGCGAGGTAGCCGCACAAGCCCCACCTTAAACAACTCGTATTCATTGGGGCCCACTCGCAACGGGAAAATTTCCCTTGCTATGCTCTATGCTATTTCTCCCAATTTTCTCCTTTAATACTTTTAATTATTAAATTGGTTCAACCAATTAAGGTTTCTTTCAATGAATTCGACAACCTAAATATTCTCGGAGAACTAATCTATAGGTTCTTTACTTAGACCGGTAAAGACCCAAAGTGTGTGACCTCATAGGATCCTGAAGTATAGAGTCGCTAGTGGTTAACCTAAACTTGGCTTCCCATCCGAGAACCTTTAGGCTCAGTGTTCCAGAATGATATGGAACCCGATAACTCTAGATGATCAAATGAGCTTTTTAGTAAAAGTGTATGATCCCACAATACTTGGAATGTCATGTGATTGTGACTTGATCCGATTCTTTAGTAGTAATCAACACAATACACTCCTTCTATCGAGTTAAGTACCATCAGTTTATTGAGCTCGGATTAAGTGTTAGCTCATGTAATAGTAGTAGCTATCTTGGAATTAGACTTGTTCATGAAGAATACCACTCACCATAATGTATCAAGATTGATTGGAAACCCGTTCTATCAGTCTTATACTATGATCAAAGGTTTATGAGTGCCTCTTTTCAATAAGGGGTCCAAAGGAACATCCCCCATATATCACTATATCAAGAGCGATGGATCCCATCTTGACTACTCAGCTTACCAATAGTGATCATCACTATACCCGTAATCACCCATATCATCCTGATCGCCAGGGTATGAATAAGTATGACTAACAACTCCTACATAAGGTAACTAGTATATCAGGTTTGAGGATTCTTGTACTGCTACTGTAATAAGATATGATACTAACACATGGATATAGTTATTTCTGTATCTTATAGCGATCTCCAATGTATTATCCGAATACATTCATTTGTTAACTCAAGGTACCACCTTCAGCTCGTGAGATCAGCTACTTGGATCTAATCTAAGGAGTAAGCCAACACATGTTAGTTTATCTGCTTCATTGATGTTTAGTCTTAATGAAACTATGACTAGGAATATTTAGATTATTCATTGTAACACATTTGTGCAGTTCTCACAGCACATAGCTCCCACTATGTCCTCTCACTTTTACATTATGAAGTAGTCATGGACTTTGTCTTATCAATGTATATATACATAATACTATATATATATATGATATCAGCGAGATACATAAATAAATAAAAGCAGTGATAAATAATAAATATGCCTTAATTATCATTAATAATAATCTGAAACCGTTTGTACATTATAACTAATTAATATATATCACCCTAATTGTCTCTCGGGAATACATCATGTTTAACAAAGTACATGTGTGTATAATGGAAAAAGAATATAGGAAGCCTTTCCCCATACATACTATTTGTAAAAGGCCTTCATCAAGAGCCAGGAAGATCTTTTAGACTCTACCTTAAAAAATTTCTTCACTTGATGCATGAAGCAAGCGCTAGTTTAAAAATCTTCTTATGGAGGGTCAAGAAGGAAGAGCTCCTCATTTACATTAACTTCTCTTAAAAAGAGTAAAGTTATAAGTATTTGACCATTCACTATAAAGATCTCTCCATTAGGATTAGAGATCTCTATTGCATCATGAAAGATGATCTTATTGATAATTCAATGGCCTATCCATCTTGATCTCAGCTTTCTTAGAAACAATTTTGGAGGAGAATTATACAACAAGATCTCCCATCTTAGAAAAAAAACTCCATAACATGTATTCTTTTATCATGCTAAGATTTTTTTTCTTCTCCTTGTAATTCATGGCACTTTCAAACAAAAAAGGCTGAATTCTTCATGCTCATTGAGTTGGAGTTCCCTCGCTTCATCCACCTTTTCCCTGTCAAAATTAATAGAAGTTAGTACCCACAAGGCCTTGAAATCAAGCTCAATATAAAGATGACACGCTTTTCCATACAGTGTGAAAGGTGACATGCCAATAGGGTTTATAAGTAGTTCTATAAGCACATAATGCATGATCTAACATATTTTTTTAGTCCTTCCTAGAAATACTTGCATCTTTCTCAAGAATTCCTTAGATCTCTCAGATCTCATCTTGCTACTAGTTTGTGAATAATATGGGGGGTTCCCATTCTATGTAACTCCATTCTTAGCTAGTAATCTTTCAAATTGAGAGTTATAAAAATGTGTACCTTGGTCACTAATTATGGCGTGAAAACAACCAAACTTAGTGAAAACTTCTTCAAAAACTTGACAACCACCTTAGCATCATTTGTGGGGTATGAAATTTCTTCACCATATTGCTAACATAGTCCATAGCCAATTAGATGTACATGTTTCAATAACAACTTAGAAAGGGACCCATGAAGTCTATGCTCCATACATTAAATATTTCACAAATAACAATATTATTCAAAGGCATAGAGTTCTTGGATGAATTATTCCCTGTTCTTTGACATTCATTACAATGGGAAAAAAAAGTGGTGGGCATCCTTGAAGATGGTTGGCCAATAAAAACCATATCTTAAGACCTTACCAGCAATTCTGGTAACACCTAAGTGACCTTCGGCTTAAGTGGAGTGACACATATGCAAGATATTTTCAACTTCTTCTTGAGTTACACATCTTCTAATGATTTGGTCTACATATAATTTAAAGAAGAAGGGTTCCTCTCAAAATAATATTTGAGGTTAGAGAAAAATTTCTTCCTTTGTGTAAATGATAAAAGTTTTGGGAAAATATTGCATGCAAGAAAATTAGCTATGTCATCATACCAAGGAATTTAATTTACCGTGTATAGTCTCTCAACTGGGAAGGTCTCTATAATATTTTGCTATGTATCAAGATATTCTCCAAGGATCCATAATAAGTGATCTGCAACATTTTTGCATTCCTTTTGTCTTTGTTTTCTGGGTCAAACTCTTGGAGTAGAAGAAGCCACCTTATCAGTCTAGGCTTTGTATCTTTCTTTGTAAGCATGTACTTAAAAGTTGCATTATCAATTGAGAATGTGACTTTCGACAAGACAAGATAGGATCTGAAATTGTCAAAGGCATAAATCACAACCAACAATTCCTTCTCAGTGGTTGCATAACCCTGTTGAGCATCATTCAAGGTCTTGCTAGCTTAACAGATGGGTTTGAAATTCTTGTCTTCCCTTTGTCCCAAGACCGATCCTATACAAGTATCACTAGCATTACACATTAACTCAAATGGTCTTTTCTAGTCTGGAGCAATCAAGATTGGAGAATTGATAAGACTTTTTTCAAGTTTTTCAAAGGCCTTTATGCACTCTCGATCAAATTTGAATTTAACATCATTGTGAAGCAAGGGTGTCAAGGGTTATGCTATCTTAGATGAGTCCTTGATGAACATTTTTAAAAAACCTACATGGTGAGGAAAAGCTCTGACGTTTTTTACTAATGTATGAGGGTTTAGATTCTGAATGATGTATATCTTGGCTTTGTGCACTTCTAAACCCTTCTTAGAGATCTTGTAGCCTAAAGTATCATTCTATATTTATGAAATAGAATTTCTCCCAATCGAGCTCTAAGTTGTACTCGATACACCTGAGTAAGATTTTTTTTAGATTCTTGAGGTAATTTTCAAAGGTTTTCCCATAGATAGAGAAGTCATCCATGAAAAACTCTATAGTTCTTTCCACCATATTATATAATATTTCCATCATACAACTCTAAAATTTAGCTAGAGTATTTCACAAGCCAAATGACATTCTCTTGTAGGCAAAATACCATAGGGGTAGGTGAAGGTAGTCTTCTCTTAGTCATATGAGTAAATTGATATTCAATTATAACAAGAGTAGCCATCAAAGAAACATTAGAACTTATAACCATAAGTCTTTCAAGCATCTGATTAATGAAAGGGAGAGGAAATTACTCTTTCTTGGTTACATCATTAAGCTTTTTATAGTTAATACAAACTCCCGAACCTGTGACAGTTCTAGTTAGAAGTTCTCCTTTACTATCTGAAAAAAGTCATACCTCCCTTTTTGGGCATAACTTGGACTGGAATTATCCAAATACTATTTCAATCTGGGTAGACAATATTGATATCAAGTAGCTTTACTTTTTCTTCACTACGTCCTTCATGTCAAGGTTTATTCTCCTTTAAGATCTTGTTTACACAAATGGATGGGCTGATCCCTTTATTGTCATATATCTTCCAAGCTAGGACTTCTTTGTTAGTTCTAAGGATAATAGGAAAATCTTGCTTCTATTTAGGGGATATCTTGGAAGATATGATAACAGAGAGATATTGTGGTGGTTCAAGAAAATCATATTCAAGATATTAAGGTAAGGGTTTGAGATCAAGGGTTTATTGGTTGCATTTAGGTTCAATGGATTTGGGTTCAAGAAGATCTTATAGTGGTTCAACATTTACCTTTTCTCCTTCGGTGGCTTGACAACCTGTCTTAGCTTCAATTTACTATTCCAAGATCTTATCCACATCTTCAAGATCTTTAGTATTGAAATCCTGTAAAAAAGTATGGGTTAAGGTGAACATCTTTGGTAACCCTAAAATAGCATAGATCATCATTAGAATAAGGTAATATCATAGTTTCATTCATTTTAAACTCAATATCTTCATCATAGTTTTCAAACTTTTATTTTTCTATTGTTCACATCTATTAAAGCTCTTCTTATGGATAGGAAAGGTCTTCCTAAAATGATGGTAACATGCATTTCTTCATCCATATCCATAACTATAAAGTCAACAAGAAAAATGAACTTTCCCACATTTACAAGAACATCTTCTACAATTCCCCAAGGTACCTAATAGTTTTATTAACAAGTTGTATTGATACCCTAGTTTGTTGTGGGTATCCTAAGTCTAAGTTCTTATAAACATAGTATGGTATTAGATTTATGCTAGCTTCTAAGTCACATAAAGTATTCTCAATTCTAAGATTGTCAATAGAAAAAGGGATAGGAAAAATCCCTAGATACTCGAGTTTGGTAGGCAGGGGCATTGTGCTTTGCAAGATAGAAGAACAATTTTTGTGTAGTTGCACCATAACTACACTCTCTAGTTTTGTTTTGTTTTACAAGAGCTCTTTTAGAAAATTCACACACATCAGCATCTATGCAAGAGCTTATGTAAATGGTATGTTGATGTGCAATTTCTTAAAAACCTCCAGAAACTTGTAAAATGTTTTATCATATCATGTTGCTTAGCTTTTTGTGGAATGAAATCCTTGGCTGATAAGTTGCAACAAATTTTTAGTATAATATCAACAATCATAGGGTTAGATGAATCTACAATCTCATTGCTTATAAAGGAGATTACTTTGCATTCCTCCTTTGGGTTGGTTTTAGTGTTGCTAGGAAGAGTTCCTTTCCCCTTTAGAGTGACGGCCTGAGTATAATGATGAATATAGATCTCCATACTTTTCATATGAGTTTGGTTCCGCTTTATGTACTGAGCCATTATATCCCTCATTTCATATAACTCCGATTCTTTGTGAGGCTGTGAAGAGCTTACTAGATGACTGTTATGTTGAGGTTGATTTGTTTGTTGATATTGTTGGTGATTTTGATGAGGTTGTTGTAAATGACTAGGTTGTTGAAAGTGGTTAGGTTTTTGTTGTTAGAATGGGGGTTGATTATGTTATTGTTGAGGTTTCCAAGAGAAATTTGGGTGATTTCATCAAGCGGTATTAAAAGTATTAGAAAATGGATTTCCACCTCTTTGATTATGTTGCATATAATCACATTGCTCTTGAGTTAGCTCCATATCACAGTCTTCAATTTTGTGATTTTGTCCACAAATTTCACAACAACATGGTTGAGAGCTTGTAATGGTTGACACATTCTTTTTGGTGAGCAAATTTAGGAGCTAATCAATTTTTCGAGAGAGCTTAGATACAACTCTTGATTCTAAAGATTTTGGTCTATCTTCATGTATAAAGTGCCATTTTAGAGATTGTATTAACAATCTTCTTGATCATTTCAGAGATATACTCTAGGGGGTAATCCTCAAGGTTTCCATTTTCTAATGACTATCTCCTTATATTTTCCACGCTTCCAACATAAATTCACCCAAGTTGTTCAACAACCTTGTAGTCTCATTTTTCAGCTATAAATCATGCTTTGGTGGGAAGTATTTGTTTAGAAAGGCCTTTACTGAATCATTCTAGGTAGGGATGGATCTTAGCTGCTAGGTCTTTAGCTATTGTTTTGCTTTGTTCCTCAAAGGGAATGGGAAAAGTTTCAATCTTATAACATCATCCAAGAAACCTCTGTTTTTCTAAAGGTATTACAAATGGTGACAAATTTTGGATGTGTGAGTTTAGTTCTTCACTAGGAAGACCTTCATATTAGACTGTTGCTAAGAACATGTGAATAATGAAACCCTTATTTTTTAAAAACTATCCCCTTCACAAGGTATCACAATGCATGAAGAGTGTACCTTAGTGTTAGGTTCTAAATAAGTTCTCAAAGTTAGCATCCTTTATGGGGGTACAATTTATCCTTACCTTTTGGGTTTCCTTCTTCTTCTCTTACAAATCCTTCAAGTTTAGCCTTTCATTTTCAAATCTTTCACGTTCTACCCTTTATCGCTACAATCGTTCATGCTCAAGACATTCACATTCTTGTATGTCTCCCTCCCTCCATTATTTCTTTTCTTACTACACCACTCATCTTTATATACTCTCTTTCGATCTCAAGATTAAATAAGACGGGTGGTGGTCTACCAGCTCTTCATATACACAAGGGAGATCTCGCCAGAGAATTGTTTCTGAAAAGTTGTTGAACACACAAAAATAAAGGCACTGATTTATAGTCAATTGTTTAAACTTAGAAAAATTTGCTCCCCCATAGTGGCGCCAAAACTTGTTGCACTCAAATGGTATATCTAGCAAGTATAGTAAGAGTCTTGTTGTAGTTAGACAAATACAAGTGTAGTTTTTCCTCAATGAGCAACTATGGCAAGTTAAGAACTTTCATAAAATTTGTGCTAAAAAGTTTTATTTTCTATAATCTTTGAGTTGAAAATGATTTTTTGAATAAGAACTTTAATTAAAAGTAGAAAATTAAAGAGTTGGGTTATAAAAAAAAACACAAACTCAACCTACCCTTAGACAATCTAACTAAAGCAATCTTCCACCTCAAACATGCATTAATCTCAGAAGCAAAAAAAAAAAAAAAAAAATCCAAGGTATCCAACCTAAAATCCCTATGTTGCCTTATAAGGTAACTTAGTTTCTAATATTATCTAACCTACTTCACCTTTCGGTCCTTGATAGGTTCAACAATGAAGCACTAAGTTTAGGTAAGCATTTATAACAATGAATCCCTTGGTATACAAGCAATCATCTCTCGATCTCATGCATAGCATGTGTGCGAAAGTATTTCATATTGTTAGATCTCCTCTCGGTCCTTACTAACACTACTATGCAAGAGCTAGATCTTTGACTCAAGAAAATAAATTCATTTACACAATTATTAAAACAAGCAAGAATTCATACATTACAATGCAAGGCCGAAGATCTCCTTAGACTTCTTATTAGGGTAGGTCTTGCTTGCTAGGTGGACTACTCAAACTTCATCATTAAGTTACCAAATGAATTAATTGAAGAAAACAAGCTTTGAAACTTTAGTGTTAATGGCCAAAATATGTGTTTGGTAAAGACAATAAAAGATAGGTTCTTTCCAAAGAGAAATGAGAAGCTTAAATACTCTCCAAACCCTGAGGAACAAGCTTAAACAAAAGTAAAAAAATACCCACAAAAAATCTAGATATTAAGTTAAACCAATAATATAATATTATCCCACTAACTAAAGCCTACTAGAAGTGGCATGGATTGCAAATAATTAAAACATCTTCTATCAACTTGGGTACTCCCTCTCCCGTAGGGATTGCAGCAGGCCGGATCTGGACCTGAACCAACTTGAACCCGGTCCGGATTTGTTTGAATGTATTAGAATCGGATCCGTCCCGGATTCGTTGGATCTATAATTACAGGATCTAGATTCATATCCAACGAAATCCACATATCCGGATGCATAAATGGATCCATGTAATTAACATTTAGTTCTTAGTTTCAGCTTCCATACTTGTACCTTTCACCTTGTTTCTAATTTACATGCTCATTTAACTATGTTCACGTAATTGGACTTACATGAATCTTAAATAATATTAACTATCCAATATTTTTGAGGTAAATAATATATAAAAACATACAATTACTCTTCAATAAGTCTTTAATTACTAGTCCAGATCCGGATTTTATTGTAAAATCCAGACCAAGATCCGATCAATCTATAAAAATAAGATCCATATAATAAAAAACGGATCCAGATCCACAGATCCCGATTGGATCGAGGATCCTTTGCTATCCCTACTCTCCCAGCAACGGTCAAATGAGTCCCATCTTCAGCTCCCACTTGATGACATCTCTTTGTTCTCCTTTCATGCACAAAACATCATCTTTTTTCAGTAAATGCAAAAGATCTCGCTTCCTCCAGCAGAGACCTGCAATAATGAAGATCTTGGTAAAATCTTACAATTTCTAATAACAAACCACACACATATTACATGAATTACTTGGGGTTTTTATATTATTGACCGAATATTGGGCATCAATCTTGTTGGATGATCGATACATAATCACTTTTTATTATGATAATATAAAAATAATTACATGTCAATCATCCATCAAGGTGCACAGAACCCAATAATCTATTTAATTTTCCATTTACTTGGACATAGTTTTCCTAGATATAACTCAATTATTTTGGATAATTTACGGGTCAAAATTTTCAAGCTGCTGATGGCAATGGCATGTGAATTTGTCGGCCCACAACGCTTTTTTATTAAATATTATCAACTTGAGATTTAATGCGTCTGTTTCCACGATCTTGTTTTAAAAAATCAAACTGTAGTATATATTTCTTGGAATATATTGCTCGTTAAGGAATTTAAATATATTTTTTAATTATAAAAATATATTTACTTTACCAGTTATTCAATAAATTGTTGCTGCATTTCATTTTCAAGTCACTAGACTTTATTTATATATTTAACTAAAATGTTAAACTGATGTCTGCTTGCTATAAGTAGACTGAACGGAATAACCAATGTTTGAATTAGACGAAATTTCATAATTTGAAATGTAATTATTGAAAGAAATCTTTGACAATTTAAGCCGACAAAAGAAAAAAAAATTATAATATTAATGTATTTGTCCATAAACCTTCAAAATCGTGAGTAATCGCTATAGTTTAGGGCCCCGATTCTTGATAGAATAATTTTCTTCAAAAAAAAAAAAAAAAAACAGGTGAACGTTAAGATTATAAAATTATAAATAGTGAGACATGGAATTGAGATCTTACTTCACCAAATGTGATTTGCAATTTTAGTTTAGTTTTTCCAGTCTAATGCATCAAACAAAATACAAAAATTTCACATGTACAACTATTTTTTCGGTGAAATTAAATTTTCCAAACTCGTCATTTATTTGTTTTTCCTTAATATATTGTTTTTGCTAGTAACTCTGGATCAACCCAACATATTATTGGTCAACAAAAATATACTCCACCACCTTCCAAGGATTTTTGGGGCTAACTTCATGTGAGCTAACGACGTTTTTGTGAGGTGTCGGTCCCGTGAGATGGGACGTGAGGTTTTGAAAAACGAGAATGAAAACTTTTGAAAGTTTTGGATAGAATCGAGGCCTGATCCTCTCGTCTACGTCTTTACGGAGTCGTCGCTTGGATCAGCACTTCTAGGAAATTCGGTATACCCTAGATCCGTTAAGCCTAAACCGCACCGTAGTAAAGAGATTTGGATCCGGATGAGTTAGCTACTTCGTCATTATTTGAGTTTAATCATATAAAAGCAACCACCTTTAAATTATTTCAATTTATTTCTAATCATTTTTTATTTATGTTGGATAATTTAAAGCAATAACAAGCAAGAAAGCGATAAATACATAAATGCGGTAAATAAACAAGTAGAGAAAAATGAATAAAGGAAATAAAATAAAAAGCTTCCAACCTAGGGGGTACAGATTAAATAATAAATTTTTTGGGCTAGCACAAATAATCCTAAATACAATTTTTTATCTACAAATACATTAATTTTTTCAAGACAATACACGAAGGAAAAAAATCCTAATCATATATCTAAACCTGCATCCATAAAGGTTTAGCGCAATTATATGGCATACCACAAATATGGTTAGTAATATCATACAAGACTCAATTAATCATGCAACTTTGTTAGATTAGGGTGATTGTTAAAGCATTCCGCTCAATAGATTTTTAAAATTGGAAATTCGGGTTTTGGCACGATTTCTCTTGTAAAAAATGATTCATTTTAGAACCGATCTTACTCATTTTGATTATTTATACATATTACATGGCATAAAGTATGGTTGGTTATCAAGGAATATTTATTCCAGTCGTTGGGGATACCTAAAACAGAGCGAAAAAATGAAATATAGGCGAAAAAACACAAATGGGTGTCATGGCCGGAAACTAGACTAGCGCCTCTACTGTTGGACCGGCACTAGTCTAGTTTCCCGGGGCGTTCCAGTTACCTAGAGAGGCACCGACCGAACTACATAGGCCTCGGGAAAACATTCATTTTTGTTGAAAATTTCGGTTTTTAACGCATAAGATGAATGAAAAATGGATTTGTAACCCGAAACAAAACTATTTTAGATCGTGCCTCTCAAATAAAACCGACAAGGGTGTAGTTTCCTGGTGCCTCTGTAATTAATTACAGAGGTGCTGGTCTAACTAGAGCGGTGCCGGTTTAGTTAGCGAGGCACCGGTCTAACTAGAGGGGCTCAATGTTACTTTACCATTTTTCACCTTAAAAACACCCAAACACTCAAACTAAACACCAAATCAAGCTACAAAGAATTCAAAAATTCAGAAGCTTAAGTCTCTAAAAATTCAGAAGTTTACCCCTCCGACGTGTTTCCAATGATTTTGGAACTTGGAATGCCAAGAAAAGAGTCCCCCCAAGTCTTTTTTTTTTGTTGATTTAGTTGATTTGTTGCAAGAAACTTCAAAAAATGCTAGAGTGAATGGTTTTTTTTTTTTTTTTTGTGATTTTCGGTTCCTAAGAAAAGTAATGAATAAATCTACCCAAAGTATTTACACCTCAAACCAAGAGGAGTTTCAAAAAATGAAGAAAAAATTGTTTGAATGTGGATTTCTCAACTTTTTCCAAAACTTTCTCCCAAAATTATTTGAAATTCTATCTATAAACCCAGTGATTCTCAAAAGTGGCCGAAATATGTTATACTGTCTCTCTCCTTTAAGTTTGAACCTATTTATACCCCTTAGGTTGGTTAAAAAGTGAGGGTAAATTGGGAAAGTAGAGTGAAATAGTAAAAAAGGGGAAATCCAGTGTCTCTCTAGATTGAACTGGCACCAATTCAACCAAGAGGACTGGCACCGGTCTAGGTGAATCGGTAGTGGTCCAACTAAACCGGCTAGAGGGGCACTAGTTCCCGGGTGACCCCCCCGAGGTCTCGGTTTCCTCAAAAAACTTTAGACTTTGATTTTTTGATATTTTAAATATTTTTTAATTTTTATAACATTTAACTTTTTTATTTTTTTCAATATTTTCTATTTCTTATTTTTTATTTAAAATGAAAAGAAGGCTTTTATGGATAAAAAATGGTAAAAAGGGGAAATCTGGGTGAAATCCTAGTACCCCTCAAAATTGAACTGGTGCCGATCCAACCAAGAGGACCGGCACCGGTCCAACTACATCGAGTAGAGGGGGCACTGGTACTTGTGTGACCCCTTGAGGGACCCGTTTCCATGATAAACTTCGGAAATGGATTTTTTTTTAACTTTTTAGATATTTTTTAATATTTTAAATACATAAAATTTAACTTTTAATTTTATTCAGTATTTTTTATTCATTTAAAATGAATAAACTAAGACTTTTAAGACTAAAAATACTTGTTTTGCTATAAAAAATAGAAAGAGGCGAACCAAACCTATAAAATAAAATTATCTAATACTTAAATAAATTATTTTAACATGTTTTAAATGTTTGAAAGGCCAGAAGAACTTGTTTTGGCACCATCTAAGTCCCGATTATTGGTTCACAAAAGCCTGAAGAGCATGTCAAACGATAAGCTTTCATCATCGTTTTGTGAGAGAAACCAAGAATCTAGTGCTCATAAGCTGCCCCTCATGTGGTCACTACGCATATAAGTCAAAATGGCTACAGGAAAGAAGCAAGGGTTCGAAATCATACCTAGGCCGGTGTGAGCACGTGATTTTGTACCAGCTCGCGCGTTCGATGATGATAGCTTTTTGGGATTTTTATCCTTGAATCACACAATTTTTAACCGTCCGATGATCTTCAAATGGGAGCTCTCCTCATAAAAAATAATATTTTGGACCCTAAATAAATATTTGGGACTGTAAAAAAATATTTAAAAGTCTGAAGTGAAAATTAAAGGCTTAAAATATTTTTAAAGCCCTAAATAAATATTCAAGGATCTAGAATAATTTAATTGAATTATTTATTTTTTTTAAAGAAAATATATGTATATATTTTAAGAAAATAAATATATATTTAAATTTAATTATAAACATAAATGTATATATAAAATAAACATATAACATAAAACACAAAAATAAATAAATATATAGTAAAGGAGCCCAAAAGTCCAAATGGATTTTTTGGGAGGAGCCCAACAAAGTTGGGTTAGCTAGGCAGGATCGCCAGCTTTCCCCTTTTGAATTCTCCTTATAAATAGAGGGGCTTTTTTCAACTTTATGGGAGGAGAAAAATTTTTAGAAAAAAATTATTTTCTTGGAAACAGACCGAAAAAATTACAACAAAATATATTTTTTTTCTCCCGACAAAGAAGAGGAATTTTTTACTTAAAAAATATTTTTTTTCTAACGAGATAATTTCAACTTTTTGACAACAATTCTTAATTTTCTTTTTAAAATTCTTTGATTATATTCATATCCAAAACACGTTTAGGTTTCGAATTTTATTATTTTCAAATCAATTTTCTTTCATCTTTTTCTCCAAAAATCCTCAGATATTCTCAGACCTAAAACAAATTTAGAGTCCGAGAATGAATATTTTTTACTATAATTTAACATATTTTCACACGAAAATCAAACAAAAAAGAACGTGAAGCACTCCTGGAAATCAAGCGATTTATCGACGTGGATTCGCTACAAAAGGGTAAGCCTCTAAGTTCCTAGATCTGCTTTTTCAAGTATTTTATATTTTATTTTCTTCTCAATTATGATCTAGGATTTAATTTAATTATTTTATTATATTATCCTTTTATTTAATTATTTATTTAATTGTGAAAATTCCCCAAATCTACATGTAGAATACCTCCATGAAGGGAATAAAAATTATTCCCGAATAACAGACCTCACTTTTTTTTTGCCATGCATTCATTTTCATTAAATAGAAATGAGCAACATATGTGTTAATAAAATGAATTGTTTTCTTTCTAAACAAGAATTTCAATCTTCAATGTTTTAATTAGGCCTCACAAGCCTCGCCAAAATCAAATCGAATATACGTGGTAACATTAATGTTGTGTTATACCCTGTGTTAACATTTGTGGATGCAGGTAGATTAGGTTAGATGTATGCTTAGGAGTTTATTTTCCTTCAGCTATTGCAAATATTTTTAAGGAAATTTAATTAATAGATTAGGCGGGCGGTTGCGTCCCCCGAGATTTTGTAATATTTAATCTTTACTTTTCTGCATTTATTTACTGCTTTATGTATGGATTCTTGCTTTCCATATGCGCGTTAAATCATATATTACAAACACGAAAATGACTTAAGTACCTATATGCATAATTAAGAAATAGGGTTTTCTATATATGCAATATAATGTGATCCAATAAGAAGTAAGCAACTTATCTCGAATCCGAATCTGTATGTCTTAGTGGGCCATTCCCAGCACGTTAAGCCTCATAGGACTTTAATTCCTGGAAGAGCTAATCCAGGTGGCGACTCTACACTAAGAGATGGTGGATTCGGGTTTTGACCAATCTAAATCATTTTTCACTTTCTCTTGCAAACCTTTCGGGTCCCCGACCCGATACTTTATTTTTCACAAAATAACCCCGATGGACCGGGCCTCTCATCTCGGCACGCTATCGGCCCATCGCAATCCTTGTCGTCCGCTCATAGTGGCGACTGCACTGAGGATATTTTCTTAAACCTTTTTTTAAAAAAGTTTTAGATCTTGGATAAGTGCCTAAAATTATTGATCACATTATTTCGTATTTTCTTAATTATGACATATTCATAATTTCGCATTGCAATAGAGGGGATCAACCCCATAAGTCTAAGGTGCCCTATTACCGCGAAGCTCTCTCTTGTACTAATCTGCCTCTCTGAGAAAATATAGTACTTGAGTAGGTGGAGCACTTGTTGCCACATCGCATGTACCTCCCTCGTTAGAACCCATTTGGGGAGAGGCTTGGAGTATATTTTAGTGCAACAAGATCCTTCTACATCAGCAACCCAAAAGCAAACCTTATATATAGATAATTCGTAGGCATTTTCTTTAAGGTGTTACCTAACAAACGATCATGCATTATATTTCTGGTGCGCTCCTTAGTATCCTCGTGGTACTAAGATGAACCTAACTTAGGATAGATACTAACAAAAAACCCTACGCGCGGGAGTGGTCTAGTTGGAAGTTGGACATTTTATGCTATTTGTTACGTGTTTACTACTTTCTATTCTTCATGCATTGTACAAATGTGCCATGCTAACCACGAATCTTAATGCAGACACTTGAACATACACACTCATAATATCAAAATGATATAAAATAGACATATCATGTTCTCATCATCATGATACCAAATTGGTGTGACATACACTTAGGATTAGATGACACTCGAGTTCGTGTCACCCTAGGACAACATGAACCAATTAGAGTCATGGAACATCAATTACCCCTTTTTCAGCGAGATGTCCACTTGACATCCGACTCTTAGCCCGTACGGGGCGAATATACCCTCATTTTTATGAGATGTCCACTGGACATCCAACACTAAACCCGTACAGGGCAAATGTACCCTTCTACCCAAATTTTTACGCGGTGTCAACTTGACATTCGACACTTAACCCACACGGGGCAATAACACATTACCTTTCTGATGTCCACTTGACATCAAACTCATAGCCCAAATAGGGCAAATACATACCCAAACTATATATTTCCCACATCACGCGATGTCCCTGCTGACACTTGAACCTAAGCCCACATGGGGCGAACTTATTTCGAAAACCTTACCTTACCAAATCTTCAAGGGTATACGCTTAATAGCCAAACCATTCGCCTACATAGGGCAATGATTCATGCATCACCACATACCCTCAAAAAGTGATGACCACATCGGCATCTGAAACTCTGCTCTAATTGGGCAAAATAACCAAATCATTCATTTAATATCTTCATACGGTAGTTATTTTCATCTTATTTAAAGTTTATTCGATTTCATCAGGGTATGTTGCACTGCTTACCCGAAATAATTTTGACCTCCTCATAGTACTAGATCTCAAACTATTGATCTATTACCATACGACTCATGCTACGATGTCACACGAACATCGTACAGATCTCAAATCCAACCTTAGGGGCTGGATTTTCATTTTCACCTTCTTTCATTTTATCTAACGACTAACCGTATATTTTAAATGGATTGATAAACACATTGTTTATTTCGCATAATGGCACGTTAGCCCCTCGTGAATGCAGCCATAACATTAACATGTCACGCATTTTTCACATCATGAATCGCATCACATATCTTACATGCACGGTCTGATCTTCTGCTTGTGTATCTTAGCTTCGAAAAGGCTTACTCACC
>CATIWQ010039963.1:0-18326 GCA_949673415.1 Euphorbia schlechtendalii
ATGGCATAATCCATAAGTACTCATTGATAAAATTTTAATGGGCTTCAATGTGGACCTTCTACAAAACGGGTCTATTGCACTAGAAACGGATTTTGGATCGTTTCTCTCATATATGTGCGGGCCAAAAAATTCATTGAACTCGACCCATTTCAAAAAATTCTGATTAAACTAAATTTGCGAGATAGTTGTCTTTTGAAATAGTTATCTTTTGAAATAACTAAAATTATCCGACAGTCAATACATATCCTTTGACACAGGAGAATTGTTAGAATTTAGAGTTCCAACCGGGTCAATTAATGCTAAAATCCAAAGACTTAAAGAGAGAGTCAAATGTAAGATAAGGGCAGAGTTTAGTCTGAGTCCAACACATCATGAATACTTATAACTCATTCACGCCGTGTCGGGTAAGTTTGTGGCAATTCTTCTCCTTGGACATACTAATAAGGAGAGCTTGGACAAAAAAAAATATAATCGAGTCAACGTGGAAAAAAAAAACTTTTGATGTAATTTCCGTCATATGTGTATTAACTCACAATTGTCATGAGTGTGTATCGAGTCTATTGACCCACAATTGTATACAGTTGGACTCCATAGGCACACAAGACAAAAACGATATAAGAATTTTTTTTCCCCAACCTTGTAATTTGTATAAGAAGCCAAGTTTAAGATATGCATATTGTTCTTCATTTAGTCGGCCCCTGATATGATCTCGACTGCCAATGAGACAACTAATTAACAATAATCAAATATCGAGTGCTATCAGCAAATCGTAATCAGTGACTTCACATAATCAAAACTCGAGCACTATAAAATCCCAGGATGGGACATATTACTTTAAACAAGCACACTCAATTAGTATAATAAGGCTTTTTAAAGCCTGCAGAAAAGATTGAGTTTTTATGTTGGACCATGTTACTTTAATACAACTTGGAAACAAAAGATAAAACATGGGTCCATCCTGAGTGGGATTGATGACTTTAATTCTTGCTGACTTTTTTCTAAAATGTGTTACCTTTAACAACTCATTCTCCACATCAAACACCACTCAGTAGAGGAAGATAATCAGTGCAGCAAGTGGACTGGGCATTCATTCCAATCTTTCTATAACTAGAAAAAATAAATAATACTAAAGACGGAAAGCTGAAATTTTGTGGTCAACTTATTCAACCTTCTTGGAGCTTGACTGGGTCAATGCTCCAATGCAAGTTGTATGGAATCATTTATAAAGGAAAAAAATGGTTGTAAAGAAGACTAATATAATACCCATCATCCCTCACCAGTAAGCAGAATAATTAACAAATAACAGACCAAAGACATGAAGGATCATCTAGTTTAGTGAGGATTTAAGTGTGCATATAAAATAAAATTATTGACAATGCTTGCAAGTTTTATGGTTGCCTTGTCATATTTTGCCTCTAACTTCGAAGCTTCAAAATTGCCCCCTCACAAAGTGATGAAAGGAAGGAGTCTGCTTTTGATTAATAAACATTGAAAGATTCTTCGATAACTATCGATCCTGAGTTGTACATTTGAGTAATCGAATCCTTGAACTAATATAAAGTACTTAAAGCAAGTTGTCAAAAAATTTATACGAACTTGGTGATAAAACTTACATTAGCTTCTGTTATATACCTATCAGCGTTGAAATATACCACAATTCTGTCTCTTCAAGTTTCTACTCATCTAAGACCATATAAGAAGTTGGTTCATATATCTGATGATGCGGTTTACTTTCAACTCGATCCTCTGAGCCTGCAACAACATCAAATTAACCATTACCCTTAAAGAACGATACAGATAAATTTCATTACCTAGCTAGAGACAAGTCACGGTTATTTCAACATTGTACGGCAGTTTTGGTTCAAACCTTTCATGTTCCAAAGTTGGGAAGGAACATCGAAAAATCGTCAATTTCGTGTTTCACTTGTGCAGAGTTTCGCTGCTGGTCCACCCTATGGAGATGCGATGACAGTTGGAGCAAACTCAAAGTAGATTCATCTCCAGAAGAAACATTATATTTGGGATTTAAAAAGTTAGCCTCGTGATCCTGAAGAAATCCATCTGCTTCAGCTTGGAGATCATGGTTAACTTTAAATGAAGTCGTTTCAGATGAATGAAACGCATCCATCATATACTTTCCTGGAGATTCTGTCCCACCAGACTTGAAAGGAAAGCCCATGCTATGGTGGAAGCGATTGGTCATGGGTTGACTAATGAAGGGCCTTTCCATTATGATTCCTGCTGAATGGCTGAAATCGTGTGGCTCTGGTGACAGAAGAGAGAGAGCACAAGTGGAATGCGATACCCCAGCTAGGTCATGAATAGATGAAGTTGCATTGAGAATATTGAAGTCTTCAGCTGCTGCTGGGAAATTTCCAGATGTGTTTTGAATGCCATTGCCATGTAGATGGAGAAAGGACTTTGGAAGAAACTGCTCATTGGCAAGGTTAACTGATTTCTCTTCCAACTTGATAGGCCTTGACAAGTTAACCTCTTCGCATTTCTCAGAATAGAGAATACTACCTGGCAGTATATGCGGGAAAATAATGGAAGCCTTCTTTGATAAGGAAGACTCCAAAAACTTGGAGCCTGCAGAAACCCATAAAATACAGTGAGTTTTATCTTCATTTGTGAAATTTTGAAAGTAATGGAAATATAGCAGCAACACACTGTTTTCAACGGATAACATCAGATAGATTCATTGTGGGGATTGTAAACATGAAATAAAATGTCTCTGTCAACCATGTGAAAGTGACATGTCAGTTCGAAAATCCAAAATAAAGTTATAAGGCATTCAAATTCACTCCCACAACCAGGAAAAAAATAAACACAGGCGCATTTGAACAAAAGGTCTATAAGCTCTTTAATAGTCTATCAGGATAACTTTGTCACCTATTGCAAGTATAACAATGCCTATAGATATACAGAAACACTAAGAAAGCTTGAAACAAGCTGTTATTTAATTATTTTCAAGAGATCATCAAAAGCGAGAAAGAAAAAGTTACTCAAGACTCATCCTAAAGGAAATAAGCATTGTCAACTTCAAAAACTGCTTTTCTTATCCTTTCTTGTTCAACTCTTTTCCAATGGGAGTCCAGATTTTAGTATGTAATTCCACTTTAACACATCATTCTAAGGCATTTTTCCTCGATAGATATAAGAAGACAATGAAATTTGCATACCTTGATATGACTGCAGCAACCTATGTTGTCTGCCAGAGACACCGAATTGAGGCTTCCTTCTCCTTTCATTATGTCCTGCTAAGCGTTTACGACAACTACGCTTAGTCTCATCAAATTCAACCAGCAAATGAAACCTGAGCAATAAGACCCAGAGAAAACAGAGTTGGTAAAACAAAGTACAAGACATACCGAATTAGTTGTAGCCAAACGACTCATATACAAAATATTTGGACTGACCATGGCACCAAACTTCACAGATTCATATATTAACAAAAGCTGTCATTTTTAAGTCGCTAGCATTCCATTTTGCTTCATTTGTCCAAATTAAACCAGAAAACCAACAGATACAGAGAATATTAAGGCCAGCATGGAACTTAATGATGAAAAAAATTTTAAAAACCCAAGTACATGAGACTAGCATCATCTTTAGAACAATAAAAGTAGGACAAAAAGGGGAAACAAGGAAAATAGAAGTAAACCTGCTACACTGCTGACAAAACCTTTGCTCAAGGCCATTAACAATAACTCTAGGAGTCTTGGAGTGCACCTCACAAACTTTATGCCTCTTGTGATAGTCCTTCAAGTAGCTGAGATCCTTTTGGCAGCCATAGACTTGACAAAACGGACGTGAACTCACTGCTCGAGCCTTCTTCGCCTGAGCAGCTGGCTTAACTGAAGAAGCCACCGATATCTCTCTCAAGAACTTGCTATTTTGTGCATTTGTAGCATCAGCCAATCTCCCTAGCTTCAAATCAATAAGAGATGAATCGTGGCTGTTAGCTTCCATTAAAGAATTAGACTGATTCAACCCCGATTCCAGAGCTGAATTCACAAAGCTAGGTGAACCCAGTTCTACTTTACTAGGATCAATGCCAACTTCAATACTACCAAGCATCTCCACACCTCTATCACCGCCGTAGAATGACTTTTTGGGCATTTCAGAGAAACCCAGATCCACGAACTCCATACTCTCAACAGAATCCCCATCCCATCCAGTTAGTAGTTTCCTACTTCTCCCAAATGAATCAATAGATAAATCTATTTCATCTGAGAACAAAAACCCTTTTCCTTCCGCAGCATAGCGCCAAGACTCCATCAGCAGAGAGCGAAGCAACTGCCCATAGAATGTCAGTCAGCACAAATTCATGAATTCAAAAAAAAATTATCCAGAAACATAACATTAATTAGGCTTGTACTACTTTTAATTGCGTGCAAGTCAGAGAGATGGCAATTGGCAAGTACACACATTAAAATAGCAATATAGAAAAACTTGCAGCAAAAACATGTTTGCACTAAATTAAGTACTAAAGCAGATGAAATCAACTACATAAAAGAATAAAAAGATTATAAATTTAAAAATAATTCAACTACAATCAAAGAAGAAAACCCACAATTCTGCTGGCCAAAACAGCATGTATGCAGGAGCAATAAGAGTGTACGATATACTGAGGTAGTTGTAAAGGATGAAAAAACAGGAGAAGAGGATAAAGTAAATGTCATTGGAAGTGTTATCAATTCGTTAAACGCACAAAATTTCACAGTTATTGAGAGAGACTTTGGCCCTTTAATTAATTATCATCAAAATATATCGTACAGCAAATGAGAACATGGAAATAATTTTTACCGTTTTCTCTTTCCTCAACCAAACAGAGGAGTCAATGTAACAGAGTCGGATTCCAAAACACCCAAAATGAACTCTTGGCTATATTAAAGCTAACCAAATTGAATAATCAGAAACTTGAACATCGAAAAACTATAGAAAAACTCCAACTTCAGCATAGAAAAGGAGGAACAAGAAAAAAAAACAAGACGAAATGTCAAACTAAAAGACTTGTAAAGTCGTAGATAGAAACCCTTGGAAATGATATGCAAGTGCGATAATAGGAGTGGATTTATCGTCAAAGTCCAAGTAATTTCTTCATTCCCCACAGCTCATGGGTAATAAACAGTATGCAAAGGAGAGTAAAGGTAGATAAAAAAAATAGAGTAGTAGGTTGAGTAATTTGCTCACCAGAGAAGAAAATGGAGATGGAAAAGGAGAATAGAAAGAAAGAAATCAGAAGAAATGGGGAAATGAGGTCGAACCACATAAACATACACATACACATACACATACACATACACAGTGATTCAACATGATTTCCACTATACACTCTCTTCTCTCGAAAGCATGTCCAGGTCTTTTGTAGCTTTTGAGACTTTTCTATTTCCTATTCTCTCCCTATCCTTTTCTTTTTATTCCTTTCCTACTACCTACTCCCTTTGTTTTCTTCTTTTCACTATGTTTTTTCCTTATAACTCTCATTATCATTTTTTTTACTGGATGTCTCATTGATCGTTGTCTCACTGAAATAAACAAAGCAACTAAGGCGGAAAATAATATTTTGATTTTTTAATGAACCGTTGGCTTAAAAAAGGCAATAAATACTTATTAGTTATTTTTATTGATTAATTTAAATGAAGAGGAAGTAATAGTTATCAAAATTCTTTTATGTGTCCTTTTATTCTACATACTTATGTAATGATCAATGTTTTACAGTTTTTTATCTAATATTTTATTTATTTATTTCCTTGTAACAATGATTTAATCCCGTGATGAAAATTGAATTTATTATATCTAAATTTATCATCTTCGAATCACTTAATTTTCGTTGTATCTAATATAAAAGTAATTATGCAAAGTTTATGAAGATATTGTTTATTTTCTAATTATATAATAAATTACTAAATATTGTTTTTATGGAGACAAATTTGATCAATTTGTTTGATAAATATCAATATTTTTATTTTATTCTAAATCAAATTTCAGAAGATAAATAATAATAATAATTTCATTGTTTTGACCTGTTTACATTATTGGACACAACTTCAGTGTTGGTGATATGAGTGGTGGGTATAATTTCAGTATTCTATTCAAACTTTTATCTTTGTGTATTTTTAAGGAACTAAATTAAAAACTAGGATCCCGGTTGGTCAAAGTTTATTCACGTTTTATTAAATTTTAATATCTTGTAAACAATTTGTGGAAAATGATGTGACTTTGTTGCGAAACACGCTAAATTATATGGTAGCATCTAGTTAGCTCACTGTAACAATGCAACAGATAAATATTAAAGTTTCATATATAGTATACGATATAAAATTGTATTGTTATTTATTTGAGTTTTTTTTAGAGTGTGGAGGATAAATTTTAAAATATTGATCTTATTCATCTTTCACCTTCTAAAAAATTTATGTTTAACATGAACTTTTAAATTTTTTGGACTTGTTTAAAATGTAAATGTACCAATTAGATGCATCACTGTCGCATGTCAATTTTGTTTGGTATAACTTTTCAAATATGCAAAATTCTAGAATTTTCTCTATCCAACCATCAATTTGAATATAAAATTAAAAGAGTAAATTGAAGTATTATCTCAAAATTATAAAATTATCTGAAACTTTTAAAAATTTATAATGACATCAGATATTTTTAGGATCATTTCAAGAATAAATGTTACATTAAATTTTAAATTTTGATAGATTATGCTATCTAATTTCTATTAAACTCGAAAATTGAGCAATTTCTAAATCAACCACTCCAGACTTTATTTCTATAAAATTGAAAGTAACTATAACATTTTTCACTCCAATTATTTCATATAAAATAAAAAATTATTTTTATACATGCTATAGTAATAGATTTAATGTTTCGCTGATATGAATACAAAGTTGTGAATATTATTTTCATAGTAAATACAAAAAAAGAAGTTAAATTAAAGAGTAAAGAAAGACAAAGTAGAAAAATAATAGAGTTGTCGATAAGAAAACATAAAAGGCGTCAATAATGTGAAAGAGAGTAAAGACAAGAAAGAAAAATCCAACTAGGCATAGCAGCGCCAGTAACTAATAAATGAAAAGGAAGGGGATGACAAGAGAGGACCCTCGATTGCCACCTGTACAAAATGGGTAGCTGACAAATGGCAAAAACAACAGTTTCTGTCCCCGCCGTGCTGACAGACCACCAGCTCCTCCTCCTCCTCTTCCACAACGTCCACAGCCATAAGAAACATTTTCTTCTGCATTATCTCTTTCTTAAAAAGAATGGACCACTTCAATTAATGAAAGCCCCAACCACACTGTCCCTTTCCGTTTATCTCCATCCATTTCTATTCAATCCCCTTCTCAATTATTTTCCTCTCTTCGCCTATCCGATGGTCCCTTCCATTCTTTAACTAAATTATGTATTTTTACTCAATGAAAGTACAAACTTTTATATTTCTTTTTCTACGGGTTGCATTTCCCATTTGGTCAGTTCTTTCTAATTTAAGTTCAACTAGCTTACTTGTCACAGGTTGAGCAGGTCAGAGTAGACAAGGTTCGAATCCCATTAAACATGTTTATTACTAGGAGAAGTGAGGAGTCTTGTATATGATTATGCATTAGTACATGATGAAAAAAGTTCAATAATTTTTTTTCTAGAGGATAACATTGGTGCTCATGGTAATTGGAATTTTCATTATAATTTAGAAATTTATAAAAGAATACAATTACTCCTTATAATTTTGTTTGTTGGTTTGGTTGAATAACTTAATTGATACTTTTATTAACCGTTATCTTTATCTTTTCATATCATATAATAATTTTAATTTTTTAAAATTGTTTTATTGAGGTTATAATAATAGCAAAAAAAAATCTTCTTCTTACCCGAATATAGATTCAAATGCTTCAATCTCAATGGTTATGCTAATATTTTTGCCACATAAAATACATTTATTTTTCGATTAAAATTGCTAAATAATTGATTTTAAATATATACTATATTTTTTTATAAATTACAACTAAGAATGCCAAGAAAAACAAACAATAACCATAGTATAACTACTAACTCAAGGTGCCTTACTTATTGTTAGTCAATCTCCTTAACTTAGTAATAAAAGTTGGATGTCATCCTTTTATTTTCAAAAGTTCCAATTAATCCATTGAATTTGGTAAAAATGCATCAGTTAGCTCCTTAATGCCTCGTGTCATCAAATTCTGGTTGGAGAGAGAATAATCAGAAAATGATATATTTGAAAACTCAAACCAAATTAATTTTAACATGTGGCGTTGAAGGGCTAATTGATTCACTTTTACCAAGTTGAGGGGGTATTTGATCCTTTTACAAGTTTGGGTGGTATCCAACTTTGGCTTAATGCATCTACACCCCCTAAACTTGTCCAAAAAGGATTATTACCATCCTGAACTTTGAAATGTGACAGATAGCCCCCTAAACTTGTCTAAAACACATTACTTTACCCCTCGTAAAAATATCGGCTTCAAGAACAAGAAGATGAAAATGACAGGGTCAAAAATCGATACAATATTATGATTAATTGAAGAAAATAATTCGAATAGAGATGAAGTTTTGAAGAAGACGAAGAACATATATTAGGGATTTTGAATAGTAAGAATTAGAATGTTAGTGATTTTTTTTATTCATTTTCTATTCCACCAACATACTTCACGCATGTGTATTTTGATGGTCATCCACGTAGCAAGTTAGGTCAACACAATAGGGTAAAATAACGCGTTTTAGACAAGTACAAGGGGTTATTTGTCACATTTCAAAGTTCAGGATGGCAACAACCCTTTTTGGACAAGTTTAGGGGGATGTAGATGCATTAAGCCTTCAACTTTTGTTACCAAGTAAAGAGGGGTAATATATTTGACTTTTACATATTATGCATAAATATGCCATTAGACAAAACACAAAGCTAAAAAAACAACAAATTGCACAAACAAAATAAAACAATATTGAGTACAATGATGAAATATAAGTAAGTTTGAACCATAAATAGGTCAAAGGGTATGAGATCTTTGAACACATGGATCAAATTAGCAAATTAATTATTCCATGAGGTAAAACTATCATTTTGGCTAATTTAATAGTGTATTTTTTTAAAATTTTTTTTATCATATTAGATTTAAGATAACAAAGCTGAAAAGTTTTACGTCATATAAATGTGAACTCGAACCTGTAATATTTAGGACCACTAAGCTAAGGGCTAATTTCATAGTGTATATTAATGTGACTTAAATTAAGAAAGCGAGACTCGTCATTAACTATTTGATTTCGGTCCAAATCAATTACTGCGGTCTAAATTTTAAAAAGAATCATGCTACTCATTTAACCTGTAAAATGTGTATAAATTTGTCCTTTAATCGCAGAATGTCAACCTTTGATTTAAGAGATACAAATTTAGAAATTGAAAAATTTGTAAAGTCAAATCAATCACATGTGATATTTAAGAAACAAATGAGTGCACCTTTTTTCTTGTTAAATGATAATAGAGACATTTTCAAAAGGGTAAACATCATGGCACCCTGAACTTAACAAATGCATCCATTTGCCCATGAACGTCATGTATTAGCTTTCGATTTGAGAGAGAAGAATAGGGAAAGTGATATATTTGAAAAGTCAAATCAATAAAAAGGTGACACGTGACAATCAAGGGGCAAGGTGACACACTTTTACCAAATTCAAAGTATCAAATAAAGTTTTGAAAGAACAATGTGACAATAGACAATTTAGATAATTTACCCTCAAATTAGGTTAAATTATCAAGTTTTGAAAGTTGAACGTAGATTAATTTAATTGAAATGAATTAATTTAACTAAACAAAAATGCATTGAATATGTATCAATTTAAATTTATAACATTGTATAATTTAACTACATTTCTCATTATTTCCCGAAATTAATAGTTGGAAAATTTGAGCACATGGGTTTTAAATAGGGGCGTGTGTGAATGGGGCACTTGGACTACTAGTTGTCTCTATCACCACTAATTAACTCTTGGTCCATTTTCTACATTGCATATACTTACACGTCTCTGTATATAGAACACATGTACAAGTTACTGAGAAATTTACATATAATATAATATGGCCCCAGTTCATTCTCAACGACAATGACATTAACTTTCTCTTTTGGTTAGTGTAGAACCAGAAGCCCGATGCAGCTTAGCATTTTCACTTGGTCTTGCCTGACTCTACACACTATAGTGTATTATTCCCATGGGCCATGAGCAGGTCCACTTCTTATAGGTCTAAAACTATTTAAAACCACGTCTCTGATCTAATAACAATATAATTTTTTAATATTACAAGCTTCAATTACAATAAATTAACCTTTTAGTAGAGTTTGGAATCAAAATGCTACATAATTATAAATATAATTGTTTATTTACTTCATGAGGAATTGCAATTTGATTTGCTTTAATGTTGTTTGACACTGTATTTATCACACACTGATCGAATTATTATATCATAGTTATAGTGTTAATTCAAATTTAAAAAATACATATTGTAGTGTCCTAAAAACAATATGCAGTCTTAATAACCAATGAAATATTAGATAATATTTTTACCGATAGTCATTATCTAGGTGTTCTATGCTGATTTTTGCAAATTTGAAGGAAATTTGTGAACAAGATGGATAAGGACAATATAATAGCAGCATAGATTAAAGTCGTGCCATAATAGTGTTTGTGGTTAGGAACTTGCAACATATATAATTAATATTCTAACAAAAAGATGTTTAATTAACGAGGCCATCCAAAACTCCCTATTTCTCTAGTTGTATTACATTACATTAAACTTGTCACAATCCTCATGATTTTGACCTTGGAATATACTTGTCATCTTTACTATTTGGCCTTCACATCTTCAACTAATAACTCATTTTCTTTTTAACATTTCAATTGGATTGATTATATTATTAGGTTTTCAAAGTTCAAACTGTTATTTAAATAATAAAATCCTATGAGTATGAAACTCTCGTGTGATGATCAGTTCTATTTAATTTGACTTAAATTAAACAAAAAATACATGTTGAGATTTTTGTTGTAAATAACACGCATATGATTACCCGTCATTTTGTGTCCAAACGTGTAAGGTTATGCTGCCTAGAATTTATAGTAGAAATAGTTTGAATTTTAGAGTTTAGTATTTTAATTTCACTTTATTGAAATTTATTTAAATAGTTAACTATTATTTAATTAATTGTGATTTATCTTAGATTTTATTACAATGATACAAAATATGTGATATGTCAAAGTAAAATTTTCTGTATGACATTGTTATTTTAGAAATGTTACAGATTTTGTTTGAATTTTGATTTTTTTTCCTTTGAATCTCGTTTGGTTTAAATATTAATTTTGCAGTTGCTTTTGAGGTTTTCTATTGTTGATAATTAATTTTTTATCGTGAACTTTTGTTTCTAAATTAGTTAAGAACGATATTTTCACAGTGTAATATATACCAAGAATTGTTTCTTGAAATAAAAAGTTATTTAATTGGAGCAATATTGTGGTGTTTTGTGATGTGTAAAAACTCTTAAGGTCTCGTTTGGTTGGCGGAATGAAATAAAATAGGAAATGAATATTAAAACGTCAAATATGATACACGAGTCAGATGTCGGAATGAATAGTTCTTCCTAGTTTTCATAGGAATCACGAAATAGTTATTCTTTCATTTTAAAAATGAATAACTATTCCGTGATTTCCATAAAAATTAGAAAGAGCCATTTCCCCGATGTTGAAATCATGCAACATAATTGATTGACGTTTTTGCATACAATTTCTGTTCTATTTCATTTCATTCTATTCTGCTAATTAAACGAGCCACGGTTAAAATTGGGGCAAGTTTTGTGTATTAAGTCGAGCCCAGTAAGCCTACGAGCCCATTATATCAGGCCGTTTCTTTAGATCGTTAAACAAGGGATCAATTCAAGATCTTAGGGAAGCCAATCACGATCGCTTCGTTCCAGGTAGTGAAAATGGTTTTCATCTGGCAATTTTGAATTCCCTGGAATCAATCATTAAGCATAACGGCGATTTTGATCGAGTCAGAGAATTTCTGATTCTGAGACCATACAGTTTCTTCCAGACTCATACTACAGCTAGGTAATTTGTGATTCATAGTCTGTGTCCATCAGATTTTGCTGGCCACTTGTCATGTTTATCTAATTTCTTTTGATACGTTATCTGTGATTTTGCCGAAAGTAATTTTCAATTGGTTAATTAATGTATTCTGGTAGGCAGAGAATTCTATGTGAACTAGATGGGAAGATTGTCCTTGTTACGGCGAAATTGGCTGGCTGTTTTTTTTTCTTCAACAATCACGCAACAACTACTTCACTGAAGTAAAACAACTGTAATCTCATCTTCATCATTAAATGTGAATTGGAAACTTGGATCAAGGATCCAATTAGTTGGATAACTTGGATATTTCAGTGCGATTCGAACAGGAATTCTGCTTTTCTATTATGCTATTTTCCATAGACTTGATACCTAAACAATAAGGAACAAAATCTTTTATCACCCAGAGAAGTGAGAGCAATTTTAATTGGTGAATGGTGACTGTTTACTTGGGGAAGAGCGCCTTTAGTTATTGCGACATTCAGTTGTAGCAATCAGATCATCTTTTGTATATAGTGCGTCAATCAAATGAGCGATGCCAATAGCGAATTTGGAGAACTTGTCAGAGTTGAAGCAGCAAACCCAATTGTAAGTATCTGATATCCTGGATGTTCACTTTCTAATGCATTGGACTTTATTAAACTTGATTTTACCTTGTGGTCTCTTCTCATTATTGCTGCAATGCAGAATCATTTTACATCCACATATTTCAAGTGCTGTTGGTTTTGACTTAAAAAAACTCTCTGAATTTGGTAAACCGAGGAAGTTTTCGAATGAAATGGGGAAATTTTTGCTGATATTATATATGTTAGCTTTAACGCACATAAAGAGAGAAGGCTTTTTGTAGAAATAAATTGCATTATGAAGGTGGCTTAATGGGAATTAGTCCAGTATAAATTCTGTATAAAATGTTGATTGATGCTAAGATCAGTAAGATGCTGCTATATAGTACATATGTATGCTCTTTTTGTGACGTATATGTCCACCAGTATTTGGACCAGTTTTTTTTATCTCTTCTAGGAGAGCTTTTGAGGTATCTATATGCAGGGGATGATAATGTAAAGTCAACTGAGAAGGTTGGATACAAACAATGACAATTCAATTTTCCTTGACATCTACTTTATTTGAGTATTTGGGATTTTCATGTGTTTTAACAAGTATATGTATCATGCTATGATGTTATCAGTGATCTTGATATCCAAAAATAGTTCACTTACATTGGTGGACCTATAGCTGTTATGACATCAGAGTACTTGTATGGATGCTTAAGTAAGACTTCAGTACCCTTCTTTCATGATGAAATTATTGGGGAATTGCTGGAAATAACTTGGATAATCTCTGAAATCGTGATAACACTTTCTGATTGAAACTAATTTGGTGGTTCTCCCAAATTTTTCAATCGGATATAATCAGAGTAAAACTCAAGAACTCAGAATGAATTTTGTTGTGAAAAAGAATGAACCAGATATCAGAAAACGTTACCATCAAAGCCACTTTTTGAAATCGTTACCAATGTCAGGTTTTTATAAGCATGAAACGAGCAGTCGCAACCGTTCAAAGAAAAGCATTGCGAAAAATCATGTCCATTCGAGTAATCGCAACGGTTCTAAACAGAAGTGCTGCAAAAAGTCGTTCCCGGACCCTCGTAACCTTAGTATTGTAACAGATTTCGAACAAGCGTGTACTCCGCACTCTCCTGACTTGTTCGATGAAATATTATGATCGTATTGGTCAACTAGTTGATCCAATTACACTAAAACATCAACAATCCTCCCCCATTTTAGTGTAATCCATGATTAACTAAATGAAAATTACAACAAAAAACAAACTTATTCATAAATAAAATATCGTGGATTGAATTTCATCTTAGCATATTACACATTCCAAATATTCAAATAACTAAAGGTGTTACTATGGATTGAACCTTAGTTATCAATCTTGAATATATGAAGATAATATACACATAAGTCAACATTCTAACATATCTTTACTTGACACTATCTTTTACTAGCCTTGTGTCCTTATCCTTCATAAGCATATCAAAACCAAGTCTAAGCTTTTTGAAGTGACTAAACTTCATGCTCACATAGGTAGCATTTTTACTCTTGCACCTGCCTATATATGCAATTTTTTTTCCATAAAGGCTATTAAAAAGTTCAATTTCAACCTCCTTTACTTGCAGGTTTGAACACACACATTGGGATGTTTTAATTAGTGTGTTCCAATCTCTATATGTTAAGCTTTCCTCATTGAATTCAACAACTAAAATCATATTAGGTGGGAATTGGGTATCTCAACATGAGAGATTTTAGATGGAGCTTAACCACATCCCCAAAACCGATTCGTGCGCAAGATAACTTCTTAACCCTTGTGTTAAATGATTGGCTAAATTACTCTGTTTTTACGAATTTAGATTCCATTGTTGAATCACTCATACAAGTTTGTTTCTCAGACACTTAAGATATAACACCTCCCCTAAGAAGAAATACTCATCCACTTGTGGAAGAACTATCATCTTCATAAGAAATATAACTTGTATCAGAATAACCTTAAAAAAATCGAAGGAATCTATTGGAGTACTAACTTGAGAACAATCATTGAAGTTAACATTATTCAAAATCTTCTCAATATAATGAGATTGAGAAATTGAAATAACATTATTTTTTTATCTAATTCTTATATCAAGAATCACTTCAGCCTCCCCAAATCCTTCATCTCAAAACTAGATGACAAACCAAAAAATTTCTTTGTTTTATCAGCCTGACTTTAGTCAGTACAAAAATCAACATGCCATCCACACATAAATAACTCATAACTCCTTTACCAGAAGTGTCAAATTTGCTATATACCATTTGTCCCCTTCGTTGATAACAAAACCACTAGACAAAATCACATCATCAAACTTTTGATATCAAGCTTTGGTGTTTGTTTTAGTCCATATAACAAATTTCTTAGCTTGCATACCTTATTTTCACATTTTAACATAACAAATCATTCCGGTTGTTACATATAAATCTCCTTATTCAATTCACCATTCAGAATTGCGGAGCTTACATCCATTTGATGAATTACAATGTATTTCAAATCAATCTACAAATAAAAATATTGTAAAAATGATTTCTAACATATATATAGCATAAAACACACATATAATTAAGATAATTATCACATAAATAATTAAAATACATAAATATATTATTACAATATATTCAATGACATTATACCTCATATGTATAATAAAATTCAGCCATTATATAATAATTAATTTGGATATAAATGTTGCATTTTCATTTAATATATATATATATATATATATATATGTGTGTGTGTGTGTGTGTGTGTGTGTGTGTGTGTAATTAATACAAATATATAAAGAAAATGATTATCAAAATTAATCAACATGTGAAAATTTTTTTAATTATTTTCCGGTAGGTTTTAAATTACTTTCTAACAAATAGAAAATATTTTAAAAATTCAAAAACTAATTTTTCATAATTTATAAGAATTTATTAACATAATATAAATGAAAAATAATATTTTCTGAACCTCAAAAAATTTTAAAAAATTTACCATTAAAATCCAAAAAATATGAAAATGAGGGGCAGAAAAAATTTCGAAGCAAAACGATATCATTTATAAGGCGAAATCACGAAAACAAATTCTGGTTGTTAGATGAGTGCCACGTGGCACATCTAGAGAAGCCCCACAAACACGCTCAGGTAGAACGCGTCGCACAGGAACATGGCTTCGACCAACAACAGAACACCACGTGTCCAACCGGCGAAGCAACGGTCACCTGCGCGTGTACTACACGCGTTGGCACTAACTGCCACATCCCGGCGTGTGTAGTTCACGCGCTGCCAGTAACTGTCCAACCCGGCACGTGTGCTCCACGAGCTGGAGCGTCACAATCGCCAGTTGGTGCGTGGGGGACTCGCGTCGCCTTGCCGTGACCGAACTTTGGCAGTTTTACTCGTTTCATCGATCCGAGCCCGTTGGCGTGATCCGTTTTATGAAAAAATGAACTGAAATTTTACGTTTACACAAAACGGCGTGGAAATCAAAACTTTTTCCGGCCAAAACCTAATCCAGTCACTAATATGAACACTGAAATAACATATTTTCCAGTAAATCACACCCAAAACATGTATATATCATTAAAACGCTCCAAAAAACCCGATTTTTCTCAATTTTCACACTTTTTCCGCGTGATTCACGTAGAACACGAAAACGAATTTCGGAAACAAATTTCTAGAAATTTCAGAATAATGTAAAAATTGAATATCACATAAAAAACACAAAATGGATCGAATTCGTTCCTTTTTGATGTCCATGATCGAAAGTATTTCAAATATCAATTGATTTCCACGACTTTTTCAACAGATTCTCCGTTCGTCATCATTTTTAAAATATTAGTTTCAATCTTTGTTGGGGAATTGTTGAAAATAACTTGGATAATCTTTGAAGTCGTGATAACACTTTCAGATTGAAACTAATTTGGTGGTTCTCCCAAATTTTTCAATCGGATATAATCAGAGTAAAACTCAAGAACTTAGAATGAATTTTTGTTGTGAAAAAGAATGAACCAGATTTTAGAAAACGTTACCATCAAAGCCACTTTTTGAAATCGTTACCAATGTCAGGTCTTTATAAGCATGAAACGAGCAGTCGCAACCATTCAAAGAAAAACATTACGAAAAGTCATGTCCATTCGAGCAATCGCAACGGTTCTAAACAGAAGCGTTGCAAAAAGTCGTTGCCGGACCCTCGTAAGCTTAGTATCGTAATAGAACTCGAACAAGCGTGCACTCCACACTCTCCAGACTTGTTCGATGAAATATTATGATCGCATTGGTCAACTAGTTGATCCAATTATACAAAAATACCAAAAGAGTTTTGTAATTCTACTTTTATTATCTGCTTCCCAATTGATAAATTTCTTTTTACGTTAATTCTATGGATGGTTAATTATTAATGTATACAAGTTTCTATATGCTTCAGGATTACCATTATTTTTTTATTATTGCCTTTTTAAAGGTTATTTCGACTTCTTATTACTATCTGAGAGCTAGCTTTAATACATCTCTTTTGGGGTTCAGAGGGCTTAACTGCGATTCAAAACTGAGTACACACAGCTTGGGAAATAAACTTTAGTGCCATGGAGCTAAAGATTATTTGTAGCTTACATATTTTTACATGCTTTTAAAGTTAAATGCACAAGATTTCTTATATTATTTTATTATGTATATTGCCTTCTCCATCCACTTTTGTGCTTTATATTTCCATGATCCACGTTTGATGACATATGCATAATTTGCTTGTATCATGCCTACTTGTGACCTTTTTTGGTGCTCCGTGCATCATTTAGGCACATCATTTTTTCTAAAGCCTATTGACTAGTGTTCACATGTGCACTGAATCTCGGTCCCCATATTTAGTGATGCATTCTGTACAAAATGGTTAGCCAGTCCACCACTGCATGAGTTGTTGTGACTTGTGAGATAGACTCATGCTTCCTTAATAAGGACGTGGTAGGTCCATTCTGTTAAAAGAAAATATTTGGGATCAGATTCTCAATCATCACCTCCCAAGTCAAAGACACAAATCAAGGAGGAAAATCAGGAATCAACTATTCTGTTTCTATTTTTTCTACTTGTCTGTGAAGTCATTTCCCACTAATTGTAAAGCCTATATAAGGCATCTTAATTACAACTAAATAAATCACGAAATACTAGACCTGTTCGTCGGGCAGGCCGGGCCGGGTTCGGGCCGGGCTTGACAGGCTTTTAACAAAAATCGCTATCCCAAGCCCGGCCCAAGCCCATAGTTTAGAACTTCGGGCCCGGGCCGGGTTTACAAGATCATTCCCAAGCCCGTAGATATTTTTTTGTTATAAATTTTTTTATTTAAACTAAATTGAAAAAATATAAAATAAATCAAAATATGTTTAAATTTTTAATATAATTGCTTTATTTACTTAAAATCTCTAACACTTAGTAACATATATGGTAATCAAGTATACAAATTTAATAGGATAAAATATATATTCTTAAAATAATCATGAATTTAATGTATAAATATATAATAAATAGATAAAATTATTCGTCGGGCCGGGCTCGGGTATTTATATAAAAACCAAGCCCGGCCCATAAATCTTCGGGCTTTGACAGGCTCGGGCTCGGGCCGGGCTTTTTTAAAAAATA